>CM060429.1:121600759-121762830 GCA_030545235.1 Helianthus tuberosus
AGTGTTGAACGAGCTGTTGTTCGATCGAACTACTGTTCGATCGGATTATTCTTCGGATCATGAGATACTATGCTTCAATACTTAATCAATTTTCAACATGTTCAATGCACTAGAAGAGCCACCCGATCGAACTGCCGTCCGATCAGGTGACACCCTGTTGTCCGATCGAACAGTAGTTATGCTGCTCGATCGATCAACCATCCGATCCACTGAACAATACCTTGCAATTCATTAAAGTGGTTGACTATTGTTGACTTGCCAACCGATCGAACACCTGTCCGATCGAACACCTGTCCGATCAAACACCTGTCTGATCGAACACCTGTCCGATTCAAAGGCTAAACCTTGAAATTCTGTTGAATGCCTAACCGATCGGGCTGCCGGCCGATCGAACAGCCGTCCGATCGACCGACCTGAAAGGCAAAGGTACTTCAATGTTTTCAAAATGCTACAACGAAAACTTCAAAGGTCAAGCCATCATACACAAACACATCCTTCTCAAAGGAAGGAACAATCCACTCGTACAGCCATCCGATCGGCCTACCGACCGACCGAACAGCAGACCGTACGGACTGTCAGCCGAACGGTCAGCCGTCCGATCGAACTGCCGTCCGATCGACCAGCTGTCCGACTCCTCAATACTTGTTTCCTGTTTTACGTTTCGCTTTTCATTATGCTACCAAATCTATTCAGGCTAACTGTACTCGCTAAGCGCTCCCTTTAATCCATTAATCACTGTGAGTATACTCGATCCATTTTTGCTTTAAGCACTTTTGGGTGTTACATACGTTACGAATATTCAAACTACAACTATCACACTACTCAAACTATTGGAACGCTAACCGTTAATGCATGTTATACGTGGCTTATGAATGCTTGTTTGTTATGTTTACACATGGAATACTGTCTACCTGCCTTAGCAACGATAGTACTATAGTTTGGACTCAGCACCCGTTCACACGGGGGTTGTTAAGGACCTTTTACTTGCTTGGATTACGGTGGTAATCATGTATTGCGAACTGCCTCGGGCAGTCAACCCGCAGTCATTGGTATCGATGGATCTATGTCGATAACTAACGTGCTTCATTTCACTATGTGTACGTGCTGGTTATGCGTAAACGAATTCGAACTCTATATGCTATTATCAAACTTGTATGCTCACCTTTACATTTTATGTATTGACTTTATTTTAACGTATGTGACAGGTGCTTAGGTTGCTTGTATGCCTAGCTCACTGTGAAATCGAGGCTAGGAAAGGTCTAGGATGCTCTCTGTGCTTTGATGAAATTGAAGCTAGGAAAAGGGGTCCTAGAAACCAACAAATAAATTATCCATGTTTTAATCTGAGTTGTCGGAACAGAATATTTGCCTAGATTTTATCTGTAATAATTTGATTACTGTTTAAGACATGGTATGGGACATGTTAATTTAAATTGAATGGTAATGATAGTTGTTATGGAAACTTCTGGACAATCTGTTTCGCTCAGTGCCATGCCCCGATGATTCCGCCATCGGTTGGAGTGTGACAGGCTGTAATTTGGTGATTACATACACTTAATCACTGTAATTATAATTTTGAAAATAAACATGCTTTTGTAAACAAATTTGAGAAAAAGAGAATGACTCACATTGCAGATTTATATGAGCAGAGCTTAGCCTACTGATTAGCATTTTTAACCTAAATTTTAATAACATGCATACGAACTCGGTTAGCAACTAATACAGCATTTACGATAACTCACGAGATTAAAACCTTCACAACGAATGACAAAGTGCGATACTTAAACATCCATCGAATTAACGACGAATGACAAAGCATAAACCCTAATGTGGGCAGCACTTAAACATCCATTGGATAGTTTAATCGATCGGACATTGAATCGTAGCAGCGATCGAGTTAATACCCGGTATCGGAGCAGCACCTTGCTAATATAATTGATATTTTCGACTTCAGAGTACTAAAACTTCGTTTTTGAGAGTTAGTTTCGACACCAGTGGACTGTGCAAGTGACAAGCTATTTATAGGTGAATTTAGGGCCTTACGCGACCCGCGTAACCCATCCCTTATATCTTACGCGGCCCGCGTGGCCGCCCAGTCTACGAGTAGACTTGACCAGTCACGAGTAGGTTAGCCAGCTGGACACTACGTGGATTCGGAATACTTATCCGGTCAACACATGTTTGACGCGGCCCGCGTAAGACATCCCTTGTCTCTTACGCGGCCCGCCTGAAACCTATAATGTTTGTTTTTCTTGATTTTTGATGTAGGGTAAGGTTTCAGGGGTCCGGGTTTATACTTACGTGTATTTTTAGGACAATTTTGAGAGTCCTTACATAAATTGTGCTATAAGTTTTGATAAAAACGCAGTGGTCTGAACCCAAATTAACATTGTGTTATAAGTTTTCATAATAACACAATGTATAGAAGTCCTAGTAAAAACGTAATGAACAAAACCCAGTTAAAAGACACAATGATCTGAACCTTTAGCACAATGCAAAAAAATCAATAAAAATAAAATTTTTTATTTTATTTTTATATAGCAATATCATACCAATATTAAAGATAAAAAAAACGCTTGTTATTATGGTAAATTTTTTTTAAAATAATGTCGTATGAAAAAGTTATGAACGTTTTAAATTGATAATGAATTGACATGTGTTTTGCATGTGGAAAGAAAAATTAAATAAGTATAGGATTTCTTTTATACTCCTACATTATCTTCTTTTCTTTAAATCTAATCTAAACCTTTTAAATTTTAGATCAATGTACCAAAATCTTTTTGTACTCTTTTTATTTATTTTTACTTTCTAAATGATCCTAATCCTGTATTATTGAGTGGAAAAGATTTTTCTAAAGAAAATATCACATTCATAGTCGATGATAAATATCTATTAAAATTATTATTATTATTATTATTATTATTATTATTATTATTATTGTTATTTTTGAAATAAAGTATAACGTGAATTGCCTCTAGACAAATCCCACTTGTAGAGTTTAAGGTTCAAAACAAAACGGGAACTTAACAGGGCTATTTACCAAAATAGCTAAGAAAAAGTTTGACTTACTAAAATAGACATCTCATGAGTCCTTGGAGAGGGGCGTCACGGATTCAAATGCGCGGAATGCCTCTTTCAAGACCCCTCATTCGTCTTTAAATATGGAAGTGACACGTGTCTCAATGATTAGGTAGACTCCACCAATGCGTCAGCAGACTCTTCCAATGTCTCAAGCAGACTCATCCAATGCCTCTCAGCAGACTCATCCAATGCCTCAGCAGACTCTTCCAATGCCTCAGGCAGACTCTTCCAAATATTTTAAGAAAATACTTTAAGAAAATACTTAAAATATATGTATATTCTTAAAATATTTCTACATCACCGACGCATAACCATTAACACCACAGCCTCACAGCCCGTCATCACCTTCAACCTCTGCTACTTACCTGTACCAACCTGCAACCATCCACTCAATCACCGCTGGACCTCCTACACCGTCCACCATTGTTCACCGACCTGCAACTATCATCGAAAACCAACAACAACACCTCCACTCAACCTCTACATCTCCGTTCACTTTTCACCGTACACCGTTCACCATCTCCGATTCCACTCCGGTCACCCCTACCTCACCATTGTCTTCTCCGGTAATCGACAACCATCATCTTGATATACTAAAAAAATATTTTTAGTATTTTTTTAAATATTTTAAAGTATTTTCTTAAAATATTTGGAAGAGTCTGCCTGAGGTATTGGAGGAGTCTACCTAACCATTGAGACACATGTCACTTCCATATTTAAAGATGCATGAGGGGTCTTGAAAGAGGCATCCCGCGCATTTGAAACCGTGATGCCCCTCTCCAAGGACCCATGAGGTGGCTATTTTGGTAAGTCAAACTTTTTCTTGGCTATTTTGGTAATTTTCCCTACTTAATATCTCATTGATTTAGTCAATACCGGATGTATTGCTCGAGCATTGTATTAATAAATCTAAAACCAAAGGCAGGCCGAACCGCTATTATCGATCATACACAGCGATGGCTACCACCGAGGACGACCATAAGCAGCTTCATGTGGCGATGCTCCCATGGCTTGCTTTTGGTCACATCATCCCTTTCCTCGAACTCTCAAAATTTATAGCCCAAAAGGGTCACAAAGTCTCGTTTCTTTCGACCACTAGAAACATCCAACGTCTCCCCACCCTCCCTTCCCATCTCTCGCCACTCATAAATCTTGTTAAACTCACTCTTCCACATGTTCAAGAGCTTCCCCAGAATGCCGAGGCCACCATGGACCTGCGCACAGGTGATACTCATGATCACCTCAAGAGGGCTTTTGACGGTCTTCAACCAGAGGTCACTCGGTTTCTTGAGGAAGAGTCTCCAGACTGGATTATTTATGATTTTGCTCCCTACTGGTTGCCGTCCGTAGCAGCTGGCCTTGGGATATCGCGAGCCTTCTTCTCCATTTTCAACGCATGGTTCATCGCTTTTCTGGGAGCGTCGCCCGAGGGCTTGATTAACAGTTCTGATACGGCTGAGGATTTCTTGACACTGCGGAAGTGGATTCCCTTTCCAAGCAAACTATGCTTAAGGAAACATGAGGCTATTTCGTTTGTGGGCCACTATTCTTGGAATGGTTCAGCGGTTTCAGATGCATATCGTGTGGGGATGGTTTTGAAGGGATCTGATTGTATGTTTATTAGACATAGCTATGAATTCGAACCCCAATGGCTTACCCTTTTAGAGAAGCTACATCAACTACCGGTGGTTCCTGTGGGATTAGTGCCACCTGAAACACCCACCAACATTGGAAGTGAGAAAGACGAGACGTGGGTGCCAATCAAGAAGTGGCTCGATGGTCAACAAAAAGGTCATGTAGTGTACGTAGCATTAGGAAGTGAGGTTATGGTGAGTAAAACTGAGATGGCTGAGTTAGCTTTGGGTCTCGAGCTCTCCGGGTTACCATTCTTTTGGGCTCTCAGAAAACCGGTAGGTTCCACAGAGTTAAACTTGCCAGATGGATTCTTGGAACGAACTCGTGACCGTGGTGTGGTGTGGACAAGTTGGGTACCTCAGTTACAAATACTGAACCATGAGTCAGTGGGTGGCTTCTTGACTCACTGTGGTTGGGGTTCAATTGTGGAAGGGTTAATGTCCGGTCACCCTCTTATAATGCTACCATTTTTGGTGGACCAAGGTCTGAATGCTCGAATACTGGTGGACAAACAGGTGGGAATCGAGGTGCCAAGAAATGAGGAAGATGGCTCCTTCACCAAGGAGTCGGTGGCCAGATCAGTGAGGTCAGTTGTAGTCGACGATGAAGGGAAGATCTGCAAGGCGAATGCGTTGGAGTTGAGTCGAATATTCGGGGACACTAAGCTGGAAAAAACATATATAAACCACTTCATAGACTATTTGGAAAAGAAGAGGGGTGTGGTTGCTATCAATGATGAAACTTAAAGCATATGGAGTACGTGAGTTGTTGGCTTAGTTTACATTATCAACTGTTGTATGGACTAGTTAAAGTATTTTGATTTTCATGTACGAATAACCAGTTTGTTATGTTAAATCGCGGTGTGTTTTGTAAATTTTTGCGCTCTTTTCAGTTATATATCTTTCTGTCTTTAGATCAGATCATATGGGCTGGCTCGACGCTTTGGTGGCCCAAAGCAAATGAAAGAATTGAGGCCATTTTCAGACAAAAAGAATTACTTTATTTTCATCCTATTTTGTGGTCCATAATTTCTAAAAATCAAAAACCAAGTATCTATATACAGTTACAATATCTTAAAACAAGGAGAGATCATTGATTGCTTTTAAAACAAACTATAAACTCCTATTTTTCTCTAATTTTCTATAGAAGTCGCATACCCAAATTGTCATAGGTAAAGGACTAGCCTAAGGACCCGTGTATTACACGGGTTGATTAAAGATAATATCGCTTCATCATCGTTGTTTATATAAAATGTTATGAATATATACACGTCTTGAAACGGATCATGTAAAAACTTTTTATTAACCATCAATATGTAGACATCACAATTCGTTGAAAATCTCTTTATACACCACATTAGTTGTTTTATCGGTAGCTTTTCCGTTGTTGTCAAGTGTGAATATTTTGACCCCATTTCTTGTTTTCACCCTTGATAAGGCAACATACAATTGACCATGAGAGAAGACCGGTTGTTTGAGGTACAAACCAACTCTTGAAAGAGACTGACCTTGACTTTTGTTGATCGTCATTGCAAAACATACGGCCAACGGAAATTGCCTCATTTGAAAAGCAAAAGGAATCTTTTTATCAGAAATTAAAGTTTAATCGAGGTATATATGTGCAACTACCAATATTTGCACCAGATATTATCTCGGCTTCTATTACACGGTTGTGCAGCTTGTTTACTTGTAGCCTTGTACCGTTGCACAATCCATTCCGTTGATTTTATAAACATTAAAATATCTTCATTCAAATATATTCATTCAAAAATATAATTTTACAATTTAATTAACATGCATGGTTCCGATAGAAACATGATTTTTGCTGTCGTTGACATTTGTTTACACATTAATGATTATCCAATAACATTAAAAACCAAGTACATAAATCGTACTTCATTATATAACAAAAAATATACAATGACATTACCTTCATGTTCTAAATTCAATTGGATTGTTAATCATGTTATAAAAAAGAGGTAGATTCAAAGATCAAATCAACAACAAATATTTTACGATTTAAAGGCACATTATTCATAACGATATCGACATTAATTTTCTTAGAATCAAACAAATATTTTATGACATTGAATTCCTTATAATGAAAATATAAATTGCGAAAACAAACCACATACCCTCAGGCCCTTTTCAGATCCGGGGTAACAACATATCTCGCCGGAATCGCCTTTTCTTCTTTTCGCAGTCGCAACCCAGTACGTAACCCCGTTTCCAGACTGAAGCGCCGGCAAGATTATACTGAAACCTTCAAAGATATAAATCCCTATAGTAATATGTAAATTCCTATAGTGATTAATGCTCAACCTAAGCACTCAACGACGAAGTATTTTAACCAGTAGTCTAAAGTTTAAAATATGATGATCACTTAAAACGATAAACATGATTTGCAAACAAAACATCATAAAACTCTAAATAAGTGCAAACCTGTCACTACTTCCTTTGTATATCCTTTTTTGCATCTGGACTCCAAGTGTTGCATAACATACGCCTGCCAAAGTTGCCAAGCCTTTGCGCTTCCTCTTGTGCAAGCATAATTAATTTAATAGCCTTCTTAGTGAAGCGTTCGTTCATACTGTCGTGTCTTTTTATCTTCTTTGATTTCTAATTATTACTTTTATAAAAGTAAATGGGTCAAAACATGCAATTTTTTTTTCTTATGTAACACATGTTTTACAGAAACTAAATTGAATATAAATAAGCTTAGAACCAAATTTACCTGGTAGTTCAGAACAAAGAGGTATACACCACACTCCATGATGGAGATTGTCTTGATCTTATGGGTAGTCCGGCCCGAACGTACGTCACTTGAGACTGGATTTTAAGGAATCATTTAATAACTTTAACAATAGAGCTTTAACAATAGAGCTTATAATCTGACAATTTTCAAGAGGCAAACAAAACAACACATAAATATGACAAATCATTTTTAAAAACAAAAACACTATTAGAAAACCCCAATGGTAAATAGGGATGAGCATTTCCTGTACCGAATTATTTTCGGTACCGATTCGATACCCATTTTGACGTTTCGGTTCTGTACCTGTAAAATACTCGTAACGGTACCATACTAAACATTCTTGGTACCGTTACCCAGTTTTGGCAAAGTAACCATCAGCACCATGAATTTTAGCATACAGTGATCGTATACACTTGCATAAATTATTAAAAATATTCAAAATTCAGAAAGCTACTTACATTTTTGATGATATGCATAAGAGGTTCAACCCATTTTTCAGCTTGTGTCTTTTTCTCAAGAACCTGCCGGGGCAAAAAATGAGAGGTTACATGTTTCTCATAAGGACAAAATGAACACATTATCCAAAATGAGTGTAAAAGGCACATGTAATAATGTCTGCTACTACATATACAAATATAACCTTTATAAACAAACAGTTTTGTTGTCGACCCAAACCCTTTACCAAGAGATTATCCCTTTAGACTCAACCCTTTATTTTCTTGCCATGAAATGCCTCAAAAACAAAAGTTCAATTATTTTCTTGAAACAGATGTTATACCAAACACAAACCCTAAACCTAAATTAGACATCAAATTAAACTCAAACCGTGATTTATAACCCTTCAGCCTTTCGATTTCCCTTCACAAAGCCATCACTAATCTGATTCATTGATCAGTGCTCTCAATTACTGTCGTGACCTACCGCGCCACCTTTAAATCGACCCCATCGCAGCTGCAACCCGCTAAATAATGATGATTGAAAGTCTAATTTGTGACCAGCCCCATCACGCAGCCTAAATGATGAACAAATCGAACCAGCGAATTATTCAAAGGTGAAACACAAATCAAGTTTCTAAAACCCTAAACAATGAATAAATCTGAAAAAAAAATCAAGTTTATAAAACCCTAAAAGATGAAAAAAATTAAAAAAAACACTGGAAATAGAGAAATTAATAGATAACTATACCTCTTTAATGATTATTAATCCACAATTCCAAGCAAACAAACAATTTTCACATATAGATATGATCATCTTCCCAACAATTCCCACACATCTGCTATTTTCAACAGAACCCCTAGAATTACTTTCAAATCCGACATACATCACATAATTTGATATATGCATACATATACAACAGAAGAGTAAGCAATATATTGTATTGTGTATAAACAAACGTATTCTTGAAATCACTCATGGGAATTTAGTAATTCCTTTTCTTGCCACCTAACCATTGAACCAATAATAACCAACACAATATAGTGTAAGCCCTAACAATCAACCACCAATGAGTAACATCAAATGATATCGCAAATTATCATTTAAAAAGAATTAAACTAAACAGAGGTTAATACCAACCTCAAGTGAAACTTTCTGGTCTAGTGTGGTTCTGGTGTCTGGTTCTGGTGTCTGAAACTCCTCCTTGATTCATCATATCACACCATAAGGTTCCTACTGCTGAAAACAAAACATCAGTTAAAACCTCAAATTTTAATAAAAACGATGATAAATAATATGAAAACAAATAAATAGTTGAACAGATTAAGGCTTTACTATTTTACCTCCGATACTGTGGCACTCTCTACACATCATCTAGTAATTGTAATAACTCGTAACTTGTGTTGTCCATCAAAGCACATTAGCTGCAAATTAATTACTACCGAAATAAAATTGTTTTAGTAATTATAACTATCAATAAAATAAATTTTGAAAAATGAATAAGAACATGCATGCATGCTAGTCCTCCCACTCGACCCGCCATGTTTCAGTCAGTAGCCGAGCACTAAAAATTGACATGTTTCACTAAAAATTGACATGTTTCTTGTAACTTGTTTCACTTTCGAAACCTGGAATTTTGCCATACCAGCAGTTCAAACAACAGAATTTGCTTGATATAAAACTGCAAAGCACCATACAACCAAGACCCTTGAGGTTTGTGCATTTGACAGGTTGGTTGTTCCATGGTATATGCAGTATGGCCTCTAGTTTTGGGCACAACATTGTTATTAAGAAAAATCACAAACTTCCAATCACTGGACTTACCGAGCCCAGATCCAGTTCCCATGGCTTGAACCATGTACCGAGAATTTGGAAGTCTCTTGTCCTTCTCTTCGACTCAAGCGGACAAACTGCCAACAGTGCACACATTAGACCCGACCCGCTTCAAACCATACATAAATTACCCATTTAAATCCATTTTCAACCTGCATTATCACTTGCTTCTCAACTAAAATATGAATCTTGGAACTTAGAATTGAAAGGAAACAAACCTGGAAGTGCCTAGCCTTCTCATTAAGTTCTTGTCGTTTTGGCAGCCACGAGCGCAACTAAAAGAAAGGAGGATGTGTGACAACTACTGATTTAGTGACGCTTATTACTCGTACAATATCTTTACATGACACGAGTTTGTTTCTGTAGTGCGGGAAAAAAACATTTTCATCAAGTAAAAAAAACTGCACGTTTAAACGTACGTGCATATCCGCATCTAGATCCTAAAGGTACATTATGCAAACAGTCCTAGTAGTAAAGAATAACAAACATGAATAAACATAAAGACAAAGTAACCATCAGCACCATGAATTTTAGCATACAGTGATCGTATACACTTGCATAAATTATTAAAAATATTCAAAATTCAGAAAGCTACTTACATTTTTGATGATATGCATATGAGGTTCAACCCATTTTTCAGCTTGTGTCTTTTTCTCAAGAACCTACCGGGGCAAAAAATGAGAGGTTACATGTTTCTCATAAGGACAAAATGAACACATTATCCAAAATGAGTGTAAAAGGCACATGTAATAATGTCTGCTACTACATATACAAATATAACCTTTATAAACAAACAGTTTTGTTGTCGACCCAAACCCTTTACCAAGAGATTATCCCTTTAGACTCAACCCTTTATTTTCTTGCCATGAAATGCCTCAAAAACAAAAGTTCAATTATTTTCTTGAACAGATTTAATACCAAACACAAACCCTAAACCTAAATTAGACATCAAATTAAACTCAAACCGTGATTTATAACCCTTCAGCCTTTCGATTTCCCTTCACAAAGCCATCACTAATCTGATTCATTGATCAGTGCTCTCAATTACTGTCGTGACCTACCGCGCCACCTTTAAATCGACCCCATCGCAGCTGCAACCCGCTAAATAATGATGATTGAAAGTCTAATTTGTGACCAGCCCCATCACGCAGCCTAAATGATGAACAAATCGAACCAGCGAATTATTCAAAGGTGAAACACAAATCAAGTTTCTAAAACCCTAAACAATGAATAAATCTGAAACAAAAATCAAGTTTATAAAACCCTAAACGATGAAAAAAATTAAAAAAAAAACACTGGAATATTCGGGGACACTAAGCTGGAAAAAACATCTATAAACCACTTCATAGACTATTTGGAAAAGAAGAGGGGTGTGGTTGCTATCAATGATGAAACTTAAAGCATATGGAGTACGTGAGTTGTTGGCTTAGTTTACATTATCAACTGTTGTATGAACTAGTTAAAGTATTTTGATTTTCATGTACGAATAACCAGTTTGTTATGTTAAATCGCGGTGTGTTTTGTAAATTTTTGCGCTCTTTTCAGTTATATATCTTTCTGTCTTTAGATCAGATCATATGGGCTGGCTCGACGCTTTGGTGGCCCAAAGCAAATGAAAGAATTGAGGCCATTTTCAGACAAAAAGAATTACTTTATTTTCATCCTATTTTGTGGTCCATAATTTCTAAAAATCAAAAACCAAGTATCTATATACAGTTACAATATCTTAAAACAAGGAGAGATCATTGATTGCTTTTAAAACAAACTATAAACTCCTATTTTTCTCTAATTTTCTATAGAAGTCGCATACCCAAATTGTCATAGGTAAAGGATTGGTAAAGGAAAAAAGGCATATAAAGTGAGAACACAAGGACAACTAAGTTACTAGGGAAAGTCATGGTCTTTTGAGTCCGATCATTAATTACACCCATTTCTCAACCATTTCTCTGCAAGAGCCTTCTTCACACATCAACATCCTCCATTTCTTCAACCATACCTCTGCAAAAACCCCTCTTCTCACTTTATCCTATGAATTAAACATAAAATTACACCAACCCTCAAAACCCTTGTTCAATTTTATTACTTCAGATGAGAAAAGAAATCACAAGCTACCACTGTTGTCTCAGACTTTACACCCATTACTATCTGGAAGTAGCTTAAAAAGATTCAAAATTGTAGAGACTAGAGATGAAGCGGAAGATAGAGATCCATATTTTGCTTTCTTCCCCTTTTCTATAGAAAATATTGTCAAAACTAAAAAAAATCCTAAATGAAAATTGGAGGCCTTGAAACATGAGAGGCCTAAAGTAGCAGCTTCATTTAGGTTACCTTAGAGCCGGCTAATGACAATGAAAGCGTATCATATGTATTTTATCAGTTAGATATTTTTATCACTCGAACTCGAACTAACTAAACATACATGAGGTAGCATGCTATAAATTAAAATTTTTAATCCATCTTACTAATTATTGTAAGAGTAAATTACAAGTTTTGTCCTTTATGTTTTTCCCAAATTTCAGTCGCTGTCCTTTACCTTTAAAATTGATGAGTTTTGTCCTTAATGTTTGCAAATCATGCACGTTATGTCCTTTAGGCCAAACCCAGTTAGATTTTTTTGTTAAAGTTGGTCATGTGCCTTGCACATGAGGGCACTTTTGTCATTTTGCCTCCCTAGGGGTTATTTTGTAATAAATTATTATTTAGGGGACTATATGTAAAACATTGAAAAATAAAAAAAAATATAAAAAACTCTCCCTTCTCCCCCAAATATTTATAGAAAATGCTACAAGCCCACCATCAATCGTCTGCAGAACCAAAATTAACAAGCTTGATTCATGTGGTCAAACTAATGAAATTGAAAAAAATAAGAACTTCATTGTTGTAAGAATAAATTCAAATTTTACAATCATAATTTTTTTTGCATATAATAAGCAATCAAAATTGTTCATCAGATGCTATTTTGTAATCCATGAACAATTAGAAACAAATTGATTCAATACACATCAAATTCTCTACATACCAAAGTTCCGTACGAACAAATCATACCTAAATCCAACAAAAAATCACAAAAACTTGAGAAAAACGAACAATAATTGCATCTCAAATATCAAATTACAATACCTAAATTGAGATGTTAGATAGACAACAATCTGAATCGCGAATTCTCAATAGAAAACCACACTCTCTCCCTCTCTCTCTTTCTCTACCAGACTACCACTACCATCAACCCGCCACCGTCTCCGACATCACCACCCCCACCGGAACCCTAACCCCAACCTTGCAAACAACCAAAATCAACAACCACCACCGTTAAACCCACCACCGTCTCCGGCTAACACGCAGAGAATTCCGGCGAATCTTGTATTTTCTGGTGAGGTCCGAAGATAACACGCAGAGAATTCCGGTGAAGCAGTCTCCGGCCACCACCACTTGCAATCGCCCAACTCCACCTCAACTGGACCACCGCCTGCCGCACCCACCCCTTCATCCATCGCCGCTTCTAACGCACCACAATCAACCACCCACCACCGTACACCTACCTGTTGATGCACTTTGTGTGGACGCGACTCGGCTCGGTTCGACTCGGCCTTGAAGACTTGAAGACACGAAGATCGAGACAAAGCTACAGCCAAGGGGGAGTTTGTTGGTGCACTTGTGTCTGTACTTTGTCTGTATTTCGTCATGATACAAAACGATGTCTTTAATGTAAGGTTGATGTAAGTTTGACCAAGTCAACCATCCTCCTGGTTTGACTTGACCAAACAGTTAGAAAAATGTTGTAAGCTGGTTGTGTCGAAGGATGTGTAATCGAAGGATTGTCTTATATCCTTCGATGATGAGCACGAAGGATAGACCACGAAGGATAGACCACGAAGGATATCATCCTTCGTGGTGTATGTGATCTTTCGATGGGCTTTCTGGTCGACAGATGATCTTTCGATCAATCTGTCTGATCCTTCGACCAGACCTGCTGTGTCGGGTATATATACCCATGTAGTGTGTTGTGTAAGATAATGAGACAAGAGAGAAAACAGAGAGAGGAGAGCACACACACGAGAGAACTTTGAGAGTTTGCAGAATACATCTGTGAACATTGGACTTGTAACCGAACCTTTCATACGCATTAATACAAGTGGTGTTAATCGTTGAATGTGTGTGTTGTGTTTTTGCTTGTTCTCGTACAAAGTCTCGGTTGCATGCTAGCTTGGATTCCGCACTCGCTAGTGTGTTTGATATAACAAGGATAAGGTTTTATCTCATCCTCGAGAGGGACCTACAAGTGGTATCAGAGCCCTGGCTCTTCTCCTTGTTAAAACCGAGTGTTTTCGGGTGTTTTCCGGGTGTTTGAAGTTTATATTTTTCTGGAAAATCTTGTTGTTTTTGCTTGGTGTTTTGTTAAAAACCTTGTTGTTTTTCATGTTTACATGTTAGTCCTTGGTTTTTGTTAAACATCTTAGCAAATATTGTGTTCCGAAAGTTTGTGGGTTTACCGGAAAACTCAGATCTTTGGGCTGTGTTCTTGACATATTCAAGTGTTGTTCATAGTATTACACTCTTTGATCTTAAAATTTGAATATTAAACTTGTTTGTGCATTGAAAAGAGTAAACTGATTAAAATATTGGACATTACCTGTTTGGTGAAACCTGCATGTTCAGAAGATATGGTCTGAACATACTTTCTGCCGAAAGTTTTCACCAACCCGTCAACTTTTCACCAACCTGTCACATTTGTCAACCGTGTCAGAGCTGTTCGAAAGATATCTTTCGAAGTCGAAGATCATCTTTCGATCAAGGAGGTTCGACAGATACCCATCCTTCGAACATCTTTCGAAGTCAGCGAGTTATCTTTCGAGCCAAGGAATCTTTTCGAGGGATATATTGTTCGAGCTACTGTTACATTTCGAAAGATAAGGATCCTTCGTCTTGGTGAATCTTTCGAAGTCATTGTTCGAAATTCAACAGTGATCTTTCGAACACTGTTGATCCTTCGAACAAGTGTCTATCTTTCGAACAAGTGTTGATCTTTCGATCCCAGTTTGTTTAAGTTTAACAAGTTTGTGTTTCAGGTCTTTCGATCAAGGATCTTTCGGCTGTTTGTTATCCTTCGAGAAATTAACATAGTTTGTGAAAATTAAATTTTCAAATTTTAAATCAATTTTTCACTTAATATATTAATTTTTATAAAATGGGAACAAACGATCAGTGGGATCCAACCGCGTGGACTCTAACATCTTCACAATCATCAACTACGCAATCATCAGCTACGCAATCTGCGTCAGATTTCAACAAAGCATGGATGCAGGCTATTGCCCCACCTCAAGCTGCAATGATAACTGCAAATCAATGGGCATTGGTCACAAATCAAAGCAACAGCATTCAATCTATGATGCAGAACGACAGTGAAACTGGTACAAGCACGAAACCGCCAAAGCTAAATCATATCAATGATTGGGGATGGTGGAAAGAAAGGCTGAGAACTTATGTTCAGGGGCAAGGTCAAGATCTATGGATGTGCTTCTTCACCGCATTTGACCATGATTTGGAAGTTGCAGGATCTAATCCAGAAACTTACAGCACTATGTCTGATGATGATAAGAAGAAATTTGAGTTAGAAAAGAAGGCATTCATGATTCTCACACAAGCTCTTCACAAAGACATTTACCACCAGTTTGTTTACTGCACGACTACTAAAAGCTTGTGGGATATGCTCACGTTACGTTGTGAAGGAAATGCTCAATCTAGAAAGATTAAGCAAGAATTACTGAAGAAAGAGTTTGAAGGTTTCACGTGTATGGAGAATGAGACTTTGGCAGAGTTATCTACAAGGTTCCATCATTTGTTGAGCGAGATGTTTGGTTTTAGAGTCACTGCCACTCCACAAGAAATGGTGAAGAGATTCGCTGATAGCTTACCAGCAAAGTGGAGCAGTTATCTTGAAATTCTGAAAGAAAATGGTGTTCTAGACACAATCAACGTTTATGAGTTGATTCAAAAACTGGAGAACAAGGATGTAGAAGAAAAGCTTAAGGCAAAACGAACACTAACTCCTCAAAATCCAGAGATGTACTTTGGGATTGCAGGAGGTATCAGTGGAGAAAGACCAGCCTCTCAACATGCGAAGCTTCAAACAGCTTTCATCTCAAACACCGGACCTTCAACAACAGATCAGTTTGATCCTTCAGCTTACACGATGTTTTCTAGACCAAATGTGCAACCGACAGCTCAGCAACAACAACCGCAACAGCAAGGGTTTTATGGAAGCTCTTCAAACTTTCAAGCCACTTCCAATCCTAACACAGTCAGATTGGACACTTCCAACTTTTCCAAAGTTAGTGTCGAAGTAGCCAAGGAGCATATGGAGACGTTGAATACCTTGGTTAGTGCTTATTGTGGATTAGTCGCAGGTCAGATTGGGAATATCAATCTAACCAATGAAGATTATCAGCAAGTGGATAAGGAAGAGTTTGAAATGATGGATATCAAATGGGCTCTTGCTAGTGCAATTCGAAGAGCAAAGGAGTTTATGGAAAGGACGGGAAGAACCAACTTGGAAAGCAAGAAAGACACCAAGTATGGTTTCGACAAGCAAGCTGTAACGTGCTTTAACTGTGGTGAGAGGGGTCATTTCAAAAGGGAATGCACAAGACCAGCTCAGCATGGAAACCAAAATCCTTTCAGAAATCAAGGCAACCAGCAGAACCAGAACAGGAACAATGTTCGTACGATGATACCTGTCAACAATCAAAGCCAAGCAGGGCCATCAAATGCCAACCGAGGGCTGGTGGTTCAAATAGATGAGGGTTGTGATTGGTCGCTTCAGCTTGGAGAAGGAGGAAATGGTGGAACAGCATGTTTTGCTGAAGTCGTAAGGGATTTAAAGCACGCCAGTGGTGGAGAATCTTCCGCCAATGGTGGTGACTCTTCTGAGGATGAAGACTCTTCTGGTTATAGAGGAAGCTCAGATGAAGAATCCTCCACTTCAGGGAATGATCATGTGGATCAAGCTGCTTACTCTTCGTCTTCTCTCCATTCAGCCTTTATGGCTAATGTCGACAGTTCATCGGGTCAGGTATGTGTCGATGAACCCACTGTAGTTAGTTGTGATAACTGTGATAATTTGCGTGTTAAAAATGCTGATTTAGAAGCAAACATGTCTGAGTTGCAAGGCAAACATGATGCTTTACAAGCTAGTTTGTTTGACTTGCAAGACAAACATGTTTCATTGAATGATGAGTGGTGTGAATTGCAAAGCAAACACGAGGCTTTGCAAGAGAAATATGATGTCACACACAAACACAATCAAGAATTGATTGTAGATCTCTCTAAAGTAACTGAAGCTAACGTGTTTTTAACCAGAAATGAAAAGGAATTTAAAACAACAATTGCGTCATTAAGACATGATGTTTCAGAATTACAAAAAGCTGTTTTGCGAAAACAACATGCTAACAATGATCTCATAGACACAATTGAAAAACAGATGGTAGAGTTGGCAACCGCTCGATATGAATGTGAAACAATCAAGCAGAAATTGGAAAGTTATTCCAATTCCCGCTATGTATTGGATCACATTATTGATGTTCAAAAGAAAAAGGGGGATAAGAAGTGTATGGGATTCAAATCATGTCCTCCCCCAATGAATCACAATTACTCCAAATTGCCTGATGACGAGGATATGCCTCGTTTTGAACCTACTGTGCCACTCGGTCTAGATGACTTTGCAGCAGGCCTCGGGTTCACAACTGGTACATCATCCTCGGGTCAATCAGAATCAGTATCTGAATCTGAATCTGAGAATGTGACAGATTCATCGTGTGTTAAGGAACAGAGTCCTCCCATTGTTGAGGATGCTGATTCTTCGGATGATGAATCTGAAGAAATTGTAAAACAACAGTCTCACTCGGTTACCACAGATATTCCAATCGAGAATCACATCCTGTGTGATCCATCAGTGAAACCGAGTAAGACTGAAATGTCAAAAGCAATGGAGTCCCTTGTGTCTGGCAGTGAAGAGAATAACTTGTTGTACACGCTCAAAGGAGATGACAAAATCTACTCTAACAAAGATTTTCCAATTAAAAATGTAAATCAAGATTTAATTGAGCAAATTTTTGAAGGATGCACTGATAAGTTTTTGGGGAACAAAAGTGGCAAAGTTACCGTCACTCAATGTGATCAAATTCCGTGTGAACAAATTAGAAAACAATACGGAAACCAAAAACTACAAGTTGAGCGAAAACAACAAGTCAATTCCAGAAAAGGTAAGGTACAGGAAAAGAAGGCTCAGAACAAGAATGTTCAAGCACCTAAGGTTCAACAACAATGGGTGCAAAACAAAAGAGCTCCTGTTAAGAAAAGAGAACCGAAAGTGAACTTTGTTGGATCCACGGGGTCAGATAAACTTGAAACATTTCAGGATAAATCTAACATTGATTTTGTAAAACAAGTTAGAATTTTAAAACGAAATGATCAGAATAACTACACCCAACACACCAACGGAGGTGATTTAGGTCCAAGCACGTCTAGATCACAAAGTTCATTGTCTGGTTCTCCGTCTGATCATCAACATGTTTCTCCGAGGTTTGTAGAGCGGAGAATGTGTTTTGAGTGTGGCACAATTGGGCATATTGTAAGATACTGCCCATACCTGCAAAAGTTGAAGGCAAAAACAAGTGCTCCCCAAGAAACCAATTACCAAAAACGATCTTTTTCCCCGAAACAAGATCCACGTGTCTTGAAAGAAAGGGAAAAGAAGTTAAAACAAAAGAATCAAAAGGTAATTGAAAAGGCCTTAAAATCAGAGGTCAAAGAAGAAAAACCTGTTCAAGCAAAACCTAAAACTGTAAAACCAGTAAATGCTAAAACAATTAATACAAATACTGGTAAAGGACAAACAGCTTGGAAACAAAAACAGGTAATTCAGTCAGGGGGAGCACCACAGGTTCTTTTTTTCTAATCATCAAGTGATTGAAATCACTTTTCTTGATGATCAAAGACGACCCAAGTCCACAAAGGCTTGGGTCCCTCTCTCCAACTAATTTTTGAGTGAGTGTGTAGGATATTCCAGGAGGAACTTTCGATAGTCGTAAGATTGTTGATAGTGGAGCATCCTTGCACAAAATAGGCAACAGAAGAAATTGCTGCCTTTGATGGAGAGAAAAAGGAAAGGGAAACAGAAATGTTTGTTGAAAGAGATTGAAAAGCTTCGACAAAATGAAAATCATTTCAAAATGTGAATGTTCAAGGCTTTGATCGGGTCCCAGGGATAGATTCAAATCAAAATGTACGCACCTGCAGCACGTCTGAAGTTCAACAATCTACAAGATGAACGTGCAGTGTACATTTCTTGGTGGTGTGATTGAAGAAAATGTGTTTGTTGAACAAACCAACCAGGTGTGCGGATGCCTTGGCATGGGTTGAACAACCGCACACTACTTCACAAGAAAAAGACAAAAACCTTCGCTGGTGCAATGTGGAAGACCAGCCGGACCCAAAGGTTTATGATCTTGTTGCTGTCAAGAGACTTCTCAGTAGCTACAAAGAATCGACTTTGAAATCCACACTGGATGGATATCCAGTTTGGGAGAGCTCTCAGATTCCTTGCAATGCACGAAGCAGTTGCAGGATACGGTGTTAAAACTTCTAATCTCTCCTTTCCTTGTCGATAATTAAGCTGCTTTGTGAATTATAATCTTGTTCTGCACTCTTTGGCCAGACAATGCTGTCATGGTCCGCACCGCTTACCGACATGCCAACTGATTTTTCCAAAATTCGCTAAATCATTTCTGATTAAAACTTAATTTTGGTAAATGGCATTGAGGTAAAACATGAGTTAACCAACATCGGAAAATCATTTTTGTAAATACCTTTGTATTTTAAATTTGTCTTAGTTTATTGATTTTAGGGGGAGTAAATCCAATATTTGAAAATCCAAAAACATTGAAAAATTTCAAAAACACAAAAACAATAGAAAAACAAAAATGAGTTTCCTGGCGAGAAAAAGAGAAAATGATAGTACATCAGTGGTCTGTCCAAACCTCTTTAAACCTTAAATGAAAAACGATAAGCAGCTCTATATAAGATGTATCGGTAGGCTCACAATCATTTTGAAGTGTGCAGGGTGATATAAACTTAAATCTGACTGAAGACTGGGTGGGAACCATTCATTGGCATATGGTCTTGGTACCGAAATTTCGTTTGAGAGATTGCCAAGGTTCTGAGATATTCGGTCTTTATGCTGCTTATCATCTGGGTATCATGGTTGTTTCTATAAAAGACAAAGTCTAGATCTTCCATGATACTATACATACGTGTACATATTGCATACGACCTCAATAAGTGATCAACAATCACATGTCCAAAATCAAAATAAGTGATAAAATATCACATTCATCCGGGAGTCAAGTTCGTCTCTCTGCTGTACGAAAGTACTGACCTGTTCACGGACTTGCTCCTGTGCCCTCATGCATCGAAAATCAAGTTCCTCATCAATAAGTGATTCTATCACATAGGGCTTGTTTTCAATCAAAATAAGTGAGAATCTCACACCATATACGGTCAAACAGATGATAATCGGTATACTCACCGGTAAGATGAATCTTCGTGCATACCTTGATACGGGAATGTGTCGTGATGTGGATGAACACCGGTCGGTAAGTATAAATTATACCTTAACGTATCCTGTAACACCCTAAATTTAAACCCATGATATTTATAATAGTTTGTACCATTTCTAATAAGATTGATTTCAAAACCTGTTTTACATGACAAAGTTCATATTTTCCATCTAACTTAATTTCTAATAACCTAGTTGAAAACATTTAAAAGATGTTCAACAATGTGATTACAACCCATATACAAGGATTACAAAAGTTTTAAAAATATAGCGGAAGCTTCATTTATCGTGTTCGGTTCTTGACACTGCTTGACCACCATCCGTAAGATCCATCTAGCCACCTAGAGTCAAAACCATTAGAACATTAGTTTTGACTTTGGGAAATAAGATTAAACATATGTTACACATTAGTTTAAATAAAAAAAAATATATAAAATTTCCTGTCTCCACCGTAAATTACGGTATTACCGTAATTTACGGTGACATCTGGGAATTCCTGGTTCCACCGTAAACCAGTAGGATCCCACTGTAACAGATTTGCAGGTCACCGTAAATTACGGTTCCACCGTAATTTACGGTGAGTTCTGCACAAAACTCCCTTGTTTCAAATGCAGTTTTGCTGATTCTTTTATGCATCAAAACAACTTGATTTCACATAATTTGTTAAGCGACTGGTCTAATTTCTCCATACCTGTATTTTACTTATGATAATACTCAACTATTCTTATACGGACATGTCTACGGATTTAACTTACAAACTAAATTACGAGGCTTTTTAGTTAGTCGTTTGTACTATTGTTATGCATCAAATCTAAACCTTAACTCTTATATTAAAAGCAAAGTTTCTTAATTTGCTTATGATGTTCGCTACACGACTTACACATCATGTAATTCACACCTTATATAATAGTGTCTTGCTTCGTGCTTATTATCACAACTTGTTTGACCCGTTTGGGTGCTGAATTTACACACCAATAAGGATATGCAAGATTTCATGCTTTTCACTTGTTTTGACCCGTTTACTTGTTTAAGAAACACAATCACTTTCGTGACACATTGTTCTATCCTATTTATCATGCTTTTCACTCTAACATAAGAACGATAGTTAACCTAAATGTAACGAAGCAATAGTTTCGTACCTTTAGAGCACGCCTTTCCCCCGTGAATTCCCTTTGGCTTGTCCGCTTGATGATCCGGACTCTTTGCCTAGAAAATTCAGTTTTACAACTTGTTTAGAACTCTTTCCATGACCATTTTCATATCATTGTGAAACATGATCAAATCTGCGTTCTCATCAAATTTAACATCAAAAATCCTCACTTAGGCATTTCTACAAACACCTAACGGGTCAGATTTTCCTACCATCATTTCCAAGTTCATGACTTGAACTTTAAACCTCAATTTTCACTTTAATTAGTAACCTTGCACATATTTTAACATCAATATCACAGGAATTACCTCCTATGATGAAATTTATGCTAGAATTATCATTCAAATCCTAGTGTTCATCATCATCTTATAAAACCCATAACCTAGCTTCCATGGATTCATAGAATTCTCTGAATTTGGGCATGATTTCTCAAATAGTTAACTAGGTTGCACTTCTAAACACCTATTCAACTTCAATCTAACCAAGTAACAAACATGCAAGCATCTAATTTCAGATTTCCAAAATCATGAGAATTTCAAACAAGGATTTAACACAAATTTTTACATACCTTATGATCCTCTTGTGATGAGGATCGATAATCTAAACTCGGATTTCGTTTTGGATCAGAATTTCATCTTCAATTTAAGAGATTTGTGTGATTAGGGTTCTTGGGTTGGGGATGTCGCCCCCTGCTCCTCTCTGATCGACCAACACCCTGGTTTGGGGTGTTTGGTTTATTTTTTATTTGATAACTTTAATTAAGTTTTAGAGTTTACAAATTTGGTCCCTCTATTTTGCTCAACATATGGTTTGATAGCTTTTTAATCACTCTATAGGCTATTTCTAGACTAGTTAACTAACTAGGTTAAAATTTCTAGTTAGCAAACTCCCATTTATTTAGGCTTTATAATTCTGATATAGTGTTTTATATTTTCGGGATGTTACAAGTCCATCCCCCTTAAAAAGGGTTTCGTCCCCGAAACCAAAGTACGTACCAAATAATGTAGGGTGAAGACGTCGCATCTCCTCTTCGGACTCCCATGTAGTGTCCGAACCTTTCCTATGCTCCCATTTGACTTTGACTTGGTCAATTTGTTTATTTCGTAAACGTTTGACCTTTCTGTCTAAAATTTCAACCGGTCTCACCACATAATTTAGACTATTATCCACTTCGATATCGTCGTAATGGATATATGTCGTTTCGTCTGCTAGGCATTTTCTTAATTGCGATACATGAAACGTGCCATGGATCCCACTCAGCTCCTCCGGTAATTCAAGACGGTAAGCTACCTTGCCAACTCTTCCGATGATTTTAAATGGCCCGATAAACCTTGGGCTTAACTTCCCCTTCTTTCTAAATCTAATAACACCTTTCCAAGGGGACACTTTTAGCATGACCATGTCACCGACTTGAAATTCAATTGGCCTTTTCCTTTTGTCAACATACGCCTTTTGCCTGTCTTGAGCCGCTTTCAAGTGTGCCCGAACTTTATCGATCTTTTCGTTCGTGGCTCGTACTATGTCTTGGTGAGCAAGTTCACGTGGACCCACTTCACCCCAACAAACCGGGGTTCGACACTTCCTACCATAAAGCAGTTCGTATGGTGCCATTTTAATACTAGATTGGTAACTGTTGTTATACGAAAACTCGACCAACGGTAGGTGAACATCCCAACTGCCTCCAAAGTCGATTATACACGCCCGTAGCATGTCACCCAATATTTGTATCGTTCTTTCACTTTGTCCATCCGTTTGGGGATGGTACGCAGTGCTAATGTACAACTTGGTCCCCATTTGTCCTTGGAAATCACGCCAGAAATTCGAAGTAAACCGGGTATCCCTATCAGACACAATGGACACCGGCACTCCATGACGTGCTATGATTTCATTGGTATAGACTTCTGACATCTTTTCTGACGTATAAGTCTCACGAATCGGAATGAAGTGAGCACTTTTCGTCAATCTATCCACCACTACCCATATGGCATCAAAACCACGATTCGTCTTAGGCAGTTTGGTTAACAGGTCCATTGTAATATGTTCCCATTTCCAAACCGGAATTTCTAACGGTTGGAGTTTACCGTATGGTTTCTGGTGCTCCGCCTTGACTTGTAAACATGTCAAGCATTTTTCCACATATTTCGCCACATCCCTCTTCATTCCGGGCCACCAATAATTTTGTTTCAAATCATTGTACATCTTGGTCGCACCCGGATGAATTGAATAACGGGATTTATGAGCTTCATCAAGTAGAAGCGCCTTTACTCCACAGGTATGTGGGACCCATATCCTTCCGGATCGAGTCTTTAACCCGTGATTCCCTTCCGACAAGTCTTTCAACTGTCCAATTATTCTTTCCTTCTTCCAATTCTCTTCTTTTACAGCTTCTAATTGCGCTTCTCGAATACGTTCAAGTATACCCGAGGTTACCACGAGTTGCATCGATCGTACTCGTATCGGGACATAATCCGCGTTTCTGCTCAGAGCGTCCGCTACCACATTTGCCTTTCCGGGGTGATAATGTATCTCACAATCATAGTCTTTCACCGTTTCCAACCATCGCCTTTGTCGCATATTTAACTCCTTCTGATCGAAGAAGTATTTCAAGCTCTTGTGGTCGGTGAATATGGTGCATTTTACCCCATACAAATAATGCCTCCATATTTTTAATGCAAATACCACCGCTGCCAGCTCAAGATCGTGTGTGGGGTATTTCTTCTCGTGTATCTTCAATTGTCTCGAGGCATAGGCTATTACCTTGCCCCGTTGCATCAACACGCAACCGAGTCCCGATAATGAAGCATCAGAATAAACCACCATGTCTTCGACTCCGTCCGGCAATGTCAGTACCGGAGCTTGAGTTAGCCTTTCTTTTAGCGTCCGAAACGCTTTTTCTTGATCGACTCCCCAAACAAACTTTGCTTTCTTTTGGGTTAGCTTTGTTAGTGGCGATGCAATCTTGGAGAAATCTTGAATGAATCTCCTATAATATCCAGCAAGCCCCAAAAAGCTTCTAATTTCCGAAGGATTCTTCGGAGGATTCCATTTTGACACCGCCTCTATCTTTGACAGATCCACCAAAACTCCGTCGGCATTTATGACATGGCCGAGAAATTGTACCTCTCGTAACCAAAAGGCACATTTAGAAAATTTTGCATAAAGCTTCTCTCGTCTAAGTGTCTCTAACACTTCTTGCAAGTGGCGTGCGTGTTCAGCTTCACTTTTCGAATACACCAAGATATCATCGATAAACACGATGACCGACTTATCCAACATTGGCTTGCAAACCCGGTTCATGAGGTCCATGAAAGCGGCGGGCGCATTTGTTAGCCCAAATGACATTACGAGAAATTCGTAATGTCCATATCTTGTGCGAAAAGCCGTCTTCGGCACATCTTCTTCTTTGACCTTTAGTTGGTGATACCCCGACCTAAGGTCAATTTTTGAAAACCAACTCGCGCCTTGTAGTTGGTCAAATAAATCGTCTATCCTCGGAAACGGGTATCGGTTCTTTACCGTGAGTTTGTTTAACTCCCGATAATCGATACACATGCGCATGCTCCCGTCCTTCTTTCTCACAAACAACACCGGTGCGCCCCAAGGAGACACACTCGGCCTTATGAATCCCTTGTCTAGCAAATCTTGAATTTGGGACATCAACTCTTGTAGTTCCGACGGTGCAAGTCGGTATGGGGATTTTGCTACAGGTTTCGCGCCCGGAATCAATTCGATTCCGAATTCTACTTCCCGTTCAGGCGGTATCCCCAGCAATTCTTCCGGAAAAACATCTTCATAATCTCGTACTACCGGTACATCTTCAATCTTTCGTGATTCTTTCTCGGCCTCATTTGCATAAATCATGAATGCCTTGCATCCTCGCTTCATGAGCTTGTGAGCTTTCAACATCGAACATACTATGGGGTTGCCTCGTTTTTCGCCGTAAATGGTGACGTGTTTTCCGCTCGGAGATGTTAGTTTTATCTCTTTGCGAAAACACACGACCTTTGCATGGTATTGAGATAGCCAATCCATCCCCACGACTACTTGGAATTCTCCCATAGACATCGGGATTAGATTTATCAAATATTCTTCATCATCGATGCTCAGTTTACAATTTTCACATACATCACAAACAATAAAGCTTTTGTTATTACCTATCTCTACTTCTAAAGGCACAGGTAATTTCGTTAGAATAAATGAAGGATGTCGAATAAACCCATATGAAACAAAGGATTTATTCGCACCCGTATCAAATAACACGTGTGCGGGAATTGAATTTACAGCAAATATACCTGAGACCACGTCAGGTTCAATTTTCGCTTCTGCATCAGTTAGTTGGAAAGATCTTGCCTTTGCTTTCGGGGCTTCACCTTTCGGTTCTTGCCCATCCTTCTTTCCAACCAGTTCCGGGCACTCCGACTTCTTGTGACCCGTTCGATAACAGTTGTAACAAACCGTCACTTTCTCCGGGCATGACATAGCCATATGTCCCTTTTTCTTGCATATGGGACATGGCTTATCTTTGTAACGACATTCGCCCTTATGATTCTTCCCACAAATTTTGCAACCTGATGTACTACCTCTAGCGTCGGATTTCTTTGCGGATTCATTCGTTCTTGCTTTCTTGCCAGGGCTTGGATTCACATCTTGTGCCCTTCGTTCGCCCCGTTCTATACTCTTCTTCAATTCAATCTCCCTTTCCCGAGCAGCGTTAACAATCTCGGTAAGGGTCTCGTACTTTGAAGGGGTTATGAACTCTCTATATTCCGCACTTAGCATATTATGATAATAATAGACCTTTTGCTCTTCGTTCGTTATCAAATCATCACAGAACTTCATTTTGTCCATAAACATTCCCGTGATCTTGTCTATGGATTCACCTTTGTGTCTGAGTTGCATGAACTCTTCCTTGATCTTGTTTATGACCGCTTTGGGGCTATGGTGTTTAAGAAACGGCGTCTTAAACTCCTCCCAAGACATGGCCTTAGCCGCTTCACTTCCAATCTCCTTCTTTTTGTTGTCCCACCAATCTTTCGCTTGATTCCTTAGTTGACCCGTACCAAAGGCTACGTAGTCTTCTTCGTCACAATGGGTTCTCTCGAATACCCCTTCGATGTCACTTAGCCATCGTTGGCACACTATTGGGTCAACCTCCCCATTGTATACTGGTGGTTTACAAGCCATGAATTCCTTGTATGAACAAGGCTTTCGTCCTCCACGCTTTTCCTTTACTACATTTGAATCATCTTCCAGTTTCTTGATTCTATCTTCTACTATTGATAAAACCGTGTCTTGGATTTTATCAATAAAGTCCGACAAACTGTTTTCGATCGCCTTTCCAACCTCTTCGGCAATCACTTCCCTCACTTGTTCGGTGACTCTTGGCACCGCATTATCATTGTCTCCATCAGCCATCTCGATTTCTGAAATGTTTACATAGATTGTTAAACATTCTATTTATAACACATGCTTTACTTGTTTTGATTTAATCAAGTTCGTAACTTGATTTAATCATTCTTGTTTTAACTCAATCAAGTTCGTAACTTGATTTGATCATTCATGTTTCTATTTAATCAAGTCCATAACTTGATTTGATCATTCATGTTTCTATTTAATCAAGTCCATAACTTGATTTGATCATTCATGTTTCTATTTAATCAAGTCCATAACTTGATTTGATCATTCATGTTTCTATTTAATCAAGTCCATAACTTGATTTGATCATTCATGTTTCATGCATTTCTTGCTTTTTGAGTGAGGTTACACACTCTTTTCATGCATATTGTCCATTTCTCATTTTATACGTAGTACCTAATTTATTAACAACACAAATTAATTCTTACCGGACGAACGATCAAGCTTGAACCGAACACTTATTGACAACCTTGAGCTCTGATTACCAACTTGTAACACCCTAAATTTAAACCCATGATATTTATAATAGTTTGTACCATTTCTAATAAGATTGATTTCAAAACCTGTTTTACATGACAAAGTTCATATTTTCCATCTAACTTAATTTCTAATAACCTAGTTGAAAACATTTAAAAGATGTTCAACAATGTGATTACAACCCATATACAAGGATTACAAAAGTTTTAAAAATATAGCGGAAGCTTCATTTATCGTGTTCGGTTCTTGACACTGCTTGACCACCATCCGTAAGATCCATCTAGCCACCTAGAGTCAAAACCATTAGAACATTAGTTTTGACTTTGGGAAATAAGATTAAACATATGTTACACATTAGTTTAAATAAAAAAAAAATATAAAATTTCCTGTCTCCACCGTAAATTACGGTATTACCGTAATTTACGGTGATATCTGGGAATTCCTGGTTCCACCGTAAACCAGTAGGATCCCACCGTAACAGATTTGCAGGTCACCGTAAATTACGGTTCCACCGTAATTTACGGTGAGTTCTGCACAAAACTCCCTTGTTTCAAATGCAGTTTTGCTGATTCTTTTATGCATCAAAACAACTTGATTTCACATAATTTGTTGAGCGACTGGTCTAATTTCTCCATACCTGTATTTTACTTATGATAATACTCAACTATTCTTATACGGACATGTCTACGGATTTAACTTACAAACTAAATTACGAGGCTTTTTAGTTAGTCGTTTGTACTATTGTTATGCATCAAATCTAAACCTTAACTCTTATATTAAAAGCAAAGTTTCTTAATTTGCTTATGATGTTCGCTACACGACTTACACATCATGTAATTCACACCTTATATAATAGTGTCTTGCTTCGTGCTTATTATCACAACTTGTTTGACCCGTTTGGGTGCTGAATTTACACACCAATAAGGATATGCAAGATTTCATGCTTTTCACTTGTTTTGACCCGTTTACTTGTTTAAGAAACACAATCACTTTCGTGACACATTGTTCTATCCTATTTATCATGCTTTTCACTCTAACATAAGAACGATAGTTAACCTAAATGTAACGAAGCAATAGTTTCGTACCTTTAGAGCACGCCTTTCCCCCGTGAATTCCCTTCGGCTTGTCCGCTTGATGATCCGGACTCTTTGCCTAGAAAATTCAGTTTTACAACTTGTTTAGAACTCTTTCCATGACCATTTTCATATCATTGTGAAACATGATCAAATCTGCGTTCTCATCAAATTTAACATCAAAAATCCTCACTTAGGCATTTCTACAAACACCTAACGGGTCAGATTTTCCTACCATCATTTCCAAGTTCATGACTTGAACTTTAAACCTCAATTTTCACTTTAATTAGTAACCTTGCACATATTTTAACATCAATATCACAGGAATTACCTCCTATGATGAAATTTATGCTAGAATTATCATTCAAATCCAAGTGTTCATCATCATCTTATAAAACCCATAACCTAGCTTCCATGGATTCATAGAATTCTCTGAATTTGGGCATGATTTCTCAAATAGTTAACTAGGTTGCACTTCTAAACACCTATTCAACTTCAATCTAACCAAGTAACAAACATGCAAGCATCTAATTTTAGATTTCCAAAATCATGAGAATTTCAAACAAGGATTTAACACAAATTTTTACATACCTTATGATCCTCTTGTGATGAGGATCGATAATCTAAACTCGGATTTCGTTTTGGATCAGAATTTCATCTTCAATTTAAGAGATTTGTGTGATTAGGGTTCTTGGGTTGGGGATGTCGCCCCCTGCTCCTCTCTGATCGACCAACACCCTGGTTTGGGGTGTTTGGTTTATTTTTTATTTGATAACTTTAATTAAGTTTTAGAGTTTACAAATTTGGTCCCTCTATTTTGCTCAACATATGGTTTGATAGCTTTTTAATCACTCTATAGGCTATTTCTAGACTAGTTAACTAACTAGGTTAAAATTTCTAGTTAGCAAACTCCCATTTATTTAGGCTTTATAATTCTGATATAGTGTTTTATATTTTCGGGATGTTACATATCCCCTCGCCATGATTACAAATGATAAGCTGAGCTTATGTGGACAACAATACCGATAATTGTTATAGGATGCTTGTCCTTAATGTTATCTAATTGAAAAACAAGAGCGTTTGGCATGACCGTACACTGATATGATTTCTTACCCTCGAAACTCGCAAAAAGAATGTCTGTGAATATTTATTTAATGTTTCCTGTTTATGTATCTTTGTATATATATTTATTTATTGTTTTCCGTCTTTACATTTGAAAAATGAAAATTTCAAAAAGATTTTAGGTGTGTTTTAATTTAAACTTTATAAAATCCAAAAAGATTTTTCTTCTAGTTTATTTTTGATCGACCGATGTTGGATCTCGAGTCTATCCTACCCAAAATCCTGATCGTAAGCTGGAAAACAATTGCATCTTCATAAACAGTCGAAGTTAACGAGCTTTGAAAGTTAAAGGATTAAAATGAATATTTTTCTAAACTTTCAAACTGCTGTCGGTTGGTGTTTGACTGAGATTTGATCTCATATGTGTCGTTAGTTTAAATGTTAACTATATTCCAAGCGGTTGTTCTCATTATGCGTTTAGCTTTCTTGCATGTGCAGATGCTAAAGGCGAGGAGAACAGCTTCGATGAAAAGCTTTGGAATGAAGACACGAAGTGGAGGCACTCAAAGGATAAAATGATCGAGTTGCCGCTGTCCCTTCATCAACACCACAAGGATCTGAAGAATTGACAAGTCAAAAGATTCACGAGCATGACTCAATGGAGAGTTCAATCTAAGGGGGAGTTTGTCAACACACTTTCTACATGAGACGGGGAGTTTGTTGATACACTTTCTGCTTACGTCGCGTGAAAACTTTGAAGATCCTCCGACTGAAAGACATAGAAGACGAACCATCACGAGTAGCGTCCAAGGGGGAGTTTGTTGATGCACTTTGTGTGGACGCGACTCGGCTCGGTTCGACTCGGCCTTGAAGACTTGAAGACACGAAGATCGAGACAAAGCTACAGCCAAGGGGGAGTTTGTTGGTGCACTTGTGTCTGTACTTTGTCTGTATTTCGTCATGATACAAAACGATGTCTTTAATGTAAGGTTGATGTAAGTTTGATCAAGTCAACCATCCTCCTGGTTTGACTTGACCAAACAGTTAGAAAAATGTTGTAAGCTGGTTGTGTCGAAGGATGTGTAATCGAAGGATTGTTTTATATCCTTCGATGATGAGCTCGAAGGATAGACCACGAAGGATAGACCACGAAGGATATCATCCTTCGTGGTGTATGTGATCTTTCGATGGGCTTTCTGGTCGACAGATGATCTTTCGATCAATCTGTCTGATCCTTCGACCAGACCTGCTGTGTCGGGTATATATACCCATGTAGTGTGTTGTGTAAGATAATGAGACAAGAGAGAAAACAGAGAGAGGAGAGCACACACACGAGAGAACTTTGAGAGTTTGCAGAATACATCTGTGAACATTGGACTTGTAACCGAACCTTTCATACGCATTAATACAAGTGGTGTTAATCGTTGAATGTGTGTGTTGTGTTTTTGCTTGTTCTCGTACAAAGTCTCGGTTGCATGCTAGCTTGGATTCCGCACTCGCTAGTGTGTTTGATATAACAAGGATAAGGTTTTATCTCATCCTCGAGAGGGACCTACACTACCACCGCTAAACCCACCATCAGCATCACACCCACCACCACCGCCGTACCTAACCCACCACCACCGCCGTACCTACGCCGCACCTTCACCCACCCTGTACCTAACCCACCACCACCGCCGTGCCTTCACCCTGCACCTAACCCACTTCAACCACCTGCATCTTCTGTTGTTTGAGAGAGAGAGGAGATGAAATAGGGTTTCTGATATTAGAGATGAGAGAGAGAGAGTTTGTTTATATAATGTTTTGTTTTTAAGTTATACAACATGGCCCTTTAATAAAAGTTATTTTCAAACTAGCCCCTGGAAAGGTCAAATGACAAGAACGCCCTCATGTGCCTTGCACATGATCAGATTTAACAAAAAAAATTAACTGGGTTTGCCCTAAAGGACATAACGTGCACGATTTGCAAAAATTAAGGACAAAACTCATCAATTTTAAAGGTAAAGGACAGCGCCTGAAATTTGGGACAAACATAAATGACAAAACTTGTAATTTACTCTTATTTTAAACAACTAGTTTTAAATAATTAATATTTTTAAACACTTTTATATTTAAAAAAAACATAATTATTATATTAATGCATTAATAAAAACTAGTCATCGTAATGCCATCAACCCTTCAAACATGCTCTACCAAATCAATATGAAGGTTGTAATGCGTTTCTCGATTGCAATCGCCTCAAACTTAATTTGCTTCTTTCTCTTCCTCGCTGATCTCTACAAAAGGCGGGTAAATACCATCTTTGTAGTTTTAGCAAATCATTAGTCCTGCATCAATCTAAAATCATATTATCTAATATCACACAAGCATACATTACACTCCAAATTTTAGTTTTGGCGCATGCCATTTGGCACATGATATGCCAACGTTGCTTCAGGACGCCAAATGCTTATCCGTAGTCCCTTTATGCGTCCCTTTATGCCGCTCCAGTAACTGAAAATGAAGACTTGGTTGTAACACCCCGCCCGTGCTAGGGCAGATGTAATAAATACAAACTACGCAATGGTTTGCAATGATAAAAAACATCATTTATTTCTTTTGAGCAAATCTTTGATCTTTAATCCCTTGAGCCACTTCTAAGTCATCTCAAATTCTTGTACCCTAACCTACATAAAAGACATATACATGCCTAAGTAAATTAATTTACTCAGTGGGACAACAACATAATAGTTCTTAAGAATATCTATATACACAGGTTCAGTAGCGCATTTAATAGTTCACATTCAGTGGTTCACATTTAGTAAGGTGCATTCAATAGTTGATGTAACATATTAAGTGGTTCACATTCAGTTATTCACATTTAGTAGTTCACACTCAGTGGTTCTATAACATAAAAATAATAACTTAGACCACTATTTATAGTTATACTAAACTTGTTTTCCAAGACAAATAAACATTTCCTAAATCTATTACAAAATAATTAGCTAAAATAAACCAACCTTTAATAAAAACTAATCAAATCTATCTTTCACTTTAGCCCTTTAACTTTTAACTTATACAAGTTTTAGGATTAACTTTCAATGGGTTCTTCGAACAACCTCAAGACAGTGGAGTGGTATGGACGAGTTGGGTGCCTTAGTTATAAATACCTAGCAATGATTAACGGATGAGTGGTATCTTTGCTCACTATGGTTAGAGTTCAATTGTGGAAGGGCTAATGTCTGGTCACCCTCTAATAATGTTACCGTTTTTGGTGGACCAACGTCTGAACACTCGAATGCTGTTGGACAAGTGGGTGGGAGTTGAGGTACCAAGAAATGAGGAAGATGGCTCCTTTACTAAGGAATCGGTGGCCAGATCAGGGGGGGCGGTCGTAGTGTACGATGATGGGAAGATCTAAAAGGCGAATGCAATGGAGTTGAGTCACATATTTAGAAACACTAAACTGCAAATGAAATATATAGACGGTTTCATAGACTATCTGGAAAAGAAGAGGCATGTGTTCGCTTGATCAAATGCCATTTGCAATTAAAATATTTTTTCTTTGAAAGAGTGCAGATTTTTATTTCATTTCAATAATCAAAGCAAATTACATAAGGATAGCGGGTAGACGAGCAACAAACTGCGCCGCCATCCCTTTCTGAATAGAAAACCCTAATCTACTAAAAACAAAGCCCCGCCCCTGAAGGGTCGAAAAGTTGCTATGGACCACACGCTGAACTCTAGACAAGAACCGAACTGCCTCCGGCGCCAAGGAGCCGAACGTGTCAAACGCCAGGGGGACAAAGGCATGCTGATTATCCTCACAAGTTTTCGCGTGCTTTTCCACCTTCTTTGACTCTGCTTTCAGTACCGCTTGCCCCGCCACAAACCCATTTTCCCGGAACCCGGCTAGTGGGGATACACCTGTGAGATCGACACAAGCATGTTTCCCGCCCTCCCAACCAAAAACTAGCACGTCAGCTGGGCGTAGGGTGGATCTCCCCTCTGACGGGTCTGTAAGAAAATTAACCGGTGCCTCTTTCTTCGCCGAGATCCCTGCTCGTCTGAGAATATCCATTAACGCGTCTCGCACAAAGTCATGGCGATACTTAAACCCCGGCAACTCTCTACAGTGTAACGCATGCTCTCCGTATTTATCCAAGCATGCTTTACGGCAGACTGAGCAAGTTTCATCATTCGTGAACATGGGCAATTAATGAAATAATATGTTTGTTATGTTGACTCAGATTCATCTTCTTTTTGTGATTTTGTCAATTTAAGATCTTCATCTTTATGTTTTTTTTTTTGACAATTTAATTTTCTTCTCATTTAATAATTAAACAACTATAGTAATTGCTATAATTAATATATTATATTTATAATTACTATTTGAAAATTAATTTAATAAAGTTGTTTTTATCTTCATAAAGCATTACAAAAATTAAATGGTTAAGTTACAATTATTACCTGAAGACAAAGAAAAATGTATGTTTTTTTATCACAAGCCATCAGTAGTGTTAATTACGTTTAAAAGTACCTTGAAACAAGGTCGTCTCTGGGAATTTGAAGGTCTTGTTCGCCTAAAAAATGGGCATATATTATCTACATACAATCTAATCAGGACCAACCTTTTAAAAGACGCATTTGTTATTTCACCATAATTCTTTGACAAACATATCTTATATTTCAACACGACCGGGCATATATTCTCCATTAAAAAAAAACATTCTAGATGTGAAAAACTTTTCTCCATTTCTGATAAGTTTTCTAAATTACTTTGGTTTAATTGTATATTGATTGTGTATTGATTCTAATTAATCTAATAGATTTTAGAGTATGTTTATAAGCAACATACACTCTCGCCATGCATTATGAGATATACGTCCTTAATTTTTGTTGTTATATAATCTCTTTTCAAAAAAAAAAAAAGATTGTCATAATTGTAACCAAGTACGTAAGCTCTTCACTAGTCACCGTACATATGTGCTAAAGTGTGTGTGTGTGATGGATACGCTAGAGAAGTGTTATGCTTAAGTGTGATGTATCTAGTAAGAAAAAAAAAGATCAACAACCATTGAGGACATATGTGTCTATCTGAGGTCATTACACTACTACAAAAACATGATATGGGTTTTAAGACGGTGTTTTCAACACCGTCTTAAAGTACACCGGTTTAAAATCAAGTCTTATTAGACGGTGTTCAATTTGAACACCGGCTTAAACTTGATGAACACCGTCTTTTGGTGTTCAATTTGATAAACTTGATGAACACCGTCTTTTGATATTATGATATAAATCGTCGTTGTTATCTTGTCGTCGCAATCGTCACTATTTCCCTGTCGTCGCTGATGCTTAAAAAACGTTTTTTTTTCTTGTTTTTTCAATACAAACCTGCCAATTTCCGGTTCACGACACACAAAAACTAAATAAACATAAACTAATAAGCATAAACGTAAGCATAAATGGTTGTCTTTAAAAAAAACATAAGCATAAACATCACAAACGTCACAATTTCGGGTTTGTTTTAAGTCACAATTCACAAACACGTCATAAAACTACCTAACATATAAAATGTAATAATTGTACGTCATATCCGTGTCATCATCCGCTTCTAACAAACTAAGTGCCATGTCTACTTACGCTCTGTACAACTGAAGAGATAAACTTTCTTCCCATGTAGTACCCCACCCTCTTCAAATGCATCCTGAACGGTTTGACAAATGACAAAAATAACTTGCTTAGTTCTGTTTCTTACAAATTTGCATGTTTAATTTCACAAAGTGACAAATATTTGGTAAAGGAAACATAAATAATAATCAATTTCTTTTTAGAAATTAAACAATCGCTACAAAGTTACTTAGACTAAAGGGAGTGGGGCATTCTTTTGAGAGGGCGTCTTCCGACACGTGGCGCCACGTCAGATTAGAGGATTTTGGGCAAAAAAAGGGGAGTGGAGCAACTTGGCTGGCTAGGGCGTCTTGCGACACGTGGCATTGATTTATTTGATACAAAAAATGAAAAGAATATTACCTGAAAAGCAAGGAGGGGAAAAGAAAAATTGTGGGCGTTCTGTGGGAGACGCCAAGGAGGGGGACGCCCTTGGGAACGCCGATGGGGGGCGGTGTGTGGGGCTGCTTTGGGCGGCTTGGGTAGGGGAGACGCCCCACTCCCTTTAGTCTTACTTCCAAATTTTAAAAATTCAATTGCATTCAGAGAGCAAGTCGAGTTGGTCCCACTGTCATTAACATGTAACAGTAAAGCCAATAAGTACAACAAGTAAAAGAACAAAATAACAAACTACACACTAACGATAGCACATACCTCAAACCATTAATTCACATCAACAACTCACCGCATTTCAACATAAATACACACATATCCTCAAAAATCATACAATTTGTAATTGACAGACTATAATAATTAAACAAAAATCCTCCGAACTTGATAAGCATGATAGAGCTATATTGAGAATTGTAATGCAAACCTTGCGGAATGACGTAGCCTTGTACTGCAATTTTTAATCAGTGTTGTAAGAATCGCTAGACACTAGTCAGCCAGTGAGGTACCGACTAGCGATTAATCGGGATTAATCGGATTGGAATTTTATATGTATAATTGTATATACGCACATTTTATATGTATTTTTTTAAGTAGACATGTTTTAACAACTTCGACCCAAATTTTCAAGTAGATACGATTAATTGCCGGAATTTACAGGTTTTAGTCAAGAATATGGCAGAATCGCTAAACTGCCACCGCTTTTTGGTTATTTAGGACCGGATTTGACGCCTACTGATTAATTGGGCGATTAGATAAAAATTACTCGGTGAACCTCCAACTAGCAATTAATAGGCAACTAATCAGAGACTAGTCGGGATTTTTACAACCATGATTTCAATGACAATCTAAATTTGTGAATAAACTAATTTAGAAGGTTTATGCTTTATAAAATCATGCAAAAACTGGACAAAGCATTAAACGTTCTTACATGGGTGTCTCGGGGATTGCTCGGTTCATGGCTGCTATAAGTAACCAGATATTTCTCACCAGGAGAGAAATCAATGAGTTTAACCTATAAAGCGAACAGCGCAATTTCAAGATTATATGCGAAAGACGTGAAAAAAATTAGAACACTATAAAAAACAAAAAAGTAAAATACCATTTTCATCCCTGAGGTTTGGCCAGTTTTGCAACTTTCGTCCAAAGGTTTGATTTCCGTATCTGGATCCAAAATGTTTGAAATCTTGCCATTTTCATCCAGCTTGTTAACTCCATCCATTTTTCTCTGTTAAGTCAGGGGTGTTTTCGTCTTTTTTGTTAACGTAAAGGGCAATTCAGTCTTTTTCACTTTATGTACAAGCATTTAAAATACCCCTGACAGGATCTGTTAGACCAAACTGTCATTTAAGTTAACAAAAAAAGACAGAAATACCCCTGACTTAATGGAGAAAAGTAAATGGAGTAAACAAGCCGGATGGAAATGGCAAGGTTTCAAACCTTTTGGATCCGGATGCGGAAAAACTAACATTTAGGCGAAAGTTGCAAAACTAACCAAACCTCAGGGACGAAAATGGCATGTTACTCAAAACAAAAAGCGTAATTATACGCAACCTGTGGATGAGCATAACGCATCAGGCGGTTAAATGTGGAAGCACCGCCCCAAACAGCAGCACCTTGACGGTGAACCGTGGCTAAGTAGGTCCCTAACGGAGACCACTGCACAAAACTTTCAGTCGAGAACTGCAAAAAATAAATGCATTATTATTATTATTATTATCACATTCTAATATAATATTATAATCAACATTCTTTCATATAGAAAATGAAATAAGAGGATTTGAAAATAAAGGATTTTTCTATTACGGGGCGTTTGTAAACGGGATCAGCCTTCACTTGTCTTGCATCGTTCCAAAAGACCTCTGTGTCAGATCCAGCACGAATAACAAACTGATCTCTTCCTTTCTCATCGGTAAGCCAGCGTTGCAGATTCTCCTGCATTAACATGCCAAAACGTTTAACGTTATAACTAGTTTGCAATATATCTTATAAAAGTCTTAAGATCTGCAAAAAAGCCACAAACGGGAATCAGGTTTCCCACTTTCACCCATGTACAATCATTCAATCATACCCAGTAAAATCCCACAAATAGCAAAGCTATCTGTAGGGTCTGGGGAGGGTGGGATGTAGGCACACCTTACCTCTACCCCTAGGGATAGAGAGGCTGCTTCCAGAGAGACCCTCGGCTCCAAAACACCCAGGAAAGAAATAAATAGAGCATGAGGTGTGTGTGTATGTGTATGGAGCTACCAATGTAGTATGAGTTGCGAAATAGTGCATGGTAGAACAGAACAAATATGACAACACAAAACAGTCTATACACATAGTTACATATCTACGACCATACACTACACCTAGAAACACAACTGTACAAAACATCCTATACACATAGTTACTTATGTACGACCATACACTACACCTAAAAACACAATTGTACCCTTTCCTAGAAATCCTTAACCTTAATCCTACGTCTCCACGAGCTCCTATCATGGACCATGTTCTCAGAGAGGTGCAATTTTTGCAAATCCTGCCTAATCCGCTCATCCCAAGTAATTTTGGGTCTGCCTCTACTCCTCCTCCCCTCCACCTCGAGGGTTTCAACCACTCTAACTGGTTCTATCGTCTGCCTCCTCTTGACATGCCCAAACCATCTCAATCTTCCCTCCTTTATCTTATCTGATATACTAGCTACTTCTAACCTTTCCCTAAAAACATCATTCCTTATCCGGTCTAACCTTGTGTGGCCACACATCCGTCTTAGCATTCTCATCTCTGCTACCTCCATCTTGCGTGCCTGTACTTCCTTAATGGCCCAACATTCGGTTCCATATAACATAGCAGGTCTAATTGCAACCCTATAAAATTTCCCTTTCAATTTTGTTGGGAACCTCCTATCGCACAAAAAAAAAATGATGTTTGGAAGTGATGTTTCATCAATGCTATATGCAGTAAAAAGTTAAGCATGTGTATTGCAGTTTATAGAAATGATACCAACACAAGAATTACCCATGAATGAACACTTGATAACACGAAATAACTTCAAAACGTTAGGCATTAACTACTACTTTCAGGAACTGCAATAAGTAGGGGTGCAAACGAGCCAAGCAGGTCGAGAAAAAGCTTGAAACGAGCTGAGCGTTATTGAGAGCCCGAGCCGAGCTTGAGCCTAAAATGAAGCTCGTTTATTTATCGAGCCCGAGCTCGAGCCTAGCATGGGCTCGACTAGCCTTATCGAACCTTGGTGTAATATTAGTTTTTATTAATATTTAATAACATTTACCCTTTATTTAAAGTTGTCTAGTAAACGAGCCGAGCCAAGCTTATTTAACCGTGTTTACGAGCCAAGCCCATACCTAAAAATAAGCTTGTTTAGTAAATGAGCTTCACTTATCGAGCTCGCGAGCCTAAATGAGTCTATTATAAACGAGCCTGGGCAGAGCTCGAGTTTGAGAAACTACCAACGAGCCAAGCTCGAGCTTTAAAAGTAAAGCTCGAAGCCTCGAACTATCAATAAGGCATACAAAAAAGTTCTCTAGAAAAAAAAACTTAATGAAAAATATTAAAAAATCCATTAGTCACATGAAATTGGAACAAACTACACAATATGCAACGCAAAGAAAATAATCTAATTCCGGATGCATACCCCGGGTGTATGAGGCCTGCTCTCAGGTGGAGCCCACTCGTCTGGGACTTTCATGAATTTGTCGATTTCATCGAACATGTTGACCGCAAAAATGTGTGCTCTGTCTAGCTTGTACCCATTGGTCTTCTCCTTTGCAAGCTCAGCTTCCTACACATACAAAAAAAATATATATATATTTATGGTGTGTTAAAATATAATTGCTGAAGTCTGAAGAGAAAACAGTACCTGAGGAGTGTTGTACTCGATGAAGCAATAAAGTCGGGTCTTACCGATGTCTTCATCTATAGGCATCCAAAGTCCATTCTCCTTAATCACTCCAATTTGGCTATAGATTTTACGAACTACACCTTCAAGCTTCTCGAACTTTTCCCTTGGCACAACTGGCAAGTTATCCACAATAATAATACTCCCGAAGCCAACATCAAACTCCAATGAATCCTCAGATCATCATCGTCACTGAAGATTCCAACTACACAAATGAAAAACAAATTGCTAGACAAAACACAAGTATTCATAACTCGTAGTTCAATTACTGCAACCCCTTTCTGGATCTGGGTCCTGTACCCGAGACTTACTGAACCAAAGCCAAAGGAATACCAAAAGATCGTAGTCAATATAATTCTCAGTTTTTTATACACCTAGCAGATTAAAATCATTATCCTATCAACAACAACTTGATTAATCTGAGATATTTTTCTATTTGTTGATAAAAAAAGTGTAATTCTTCTACTTTTTTTTGTTATTCGTTGGATTATATTTTCATGGGTAACGATTGGAGATACCCAACTTACTTATAAACCAAAAATCGGTACGACATGTAGCGCACACGCACATAAAGCGGATAATGAGTAAACTAACCAGGATCATATTCTTCTTTTATGCAAGATTAGCGCAGCCTGATAGATTGAACTATTTAATAAAAAATTCAAAGATGTTCCTTTCCAATTTAGAGAAACTTATATATAAATACATAAACCGACATATTAACAAGACGATCGACAAACATCTATATATGAACTACATATGTGTGTATACACCTCAAAACGATCAGCAAGCATCTAAACATCATATTAACAAGATTCCCATCAGAGGCTATATGTCAGATAGCTTAAATGGTTATATAACCATCAATTTAACTTAAAAAGTATCAAATTCTATGCTGAAACATGGTTCCAAATGTGTTCATCCGTAAAAACTAACCAAAGTCAAACCCAGACCCAATCAGGCCACCATTTCAACCCTACCCTCTCATAATCTTGACATCCCCCCTCTCATGCCCTACCCCCAAACTGATATACCCATTTCATACATAAAAGTTTGTTCAAAAATTTATCCCCAACACCAAATTCATTCTCAACACACAATTCACACCTAAGCTTACTGTTCTGAAACACCCAATTCATCCCCAAAACACAATTTTGTTTCAAGACTAAAGTGGAAGAGGAAATTACCTGTGGTCCAGCGTTTCAGAAGGTCGTGCGGCGGTGTTGAAGGTGGTCTGGCGAGGTGGGGCAGTGACAAACGTCGACGTCAATCTAGGGTTTGGGGGAGGCATTGGTTTGTGATTTGGGAGGGAATGAGAAGTATTAGCCCGCCCAAAGATTTTGATAACCTTTTTAGCCACGACATGTTTTAATAAAAGGTGATCTGTCAGATTGTGTTATGATCGAACGGCCTAGGACTAATAATGAAGAGGGGACGCGGATTATAAAACACCGTCTAAAGGTTGTATAAAATAGTATAAGACGGTGTTTAAGCATTAGACGGGGTTTTTTTGAATTTTTTTGAATATTTTAATCAAAACAGCACAATGGTCATATGGATATTGATTTTAAGACGGTGTTATTGCTTTAACCCCATCTAAAATAAAACTTCAACACCGTCTAATACTCCATTTTGTAGTAGTGTTATCAAACCGGAGTGTTAAAGAAACTTAGTACATTAAGTTTCTGTCATGAAAAATGAAGAAACTAAACTAAGAGGTTCAAAACGTTTTTTTTGTTATTTGGAGACATCGCTTCTAGTTGTGGAATCAAAGACACCTAATGATGATAAGGCTATGGGGTGTGGGATAAAACCTCAGGCCACATCAACGCCACGTCATATCCACGTCAACCAGAGGGATTTATCACGCCATCCCTTATCTTGCAGGGTGTGGGGTAAAACCCCCTATTAAACAAAATTAAAAAAACAAGATTTTATTGGATTAAATCATGTGGGCCCCACTGAACATCTCCTTCTTCCTCGTTACCATGGTAGCGGACAACCCATGGCGCCCCCTCCTTAAACTCGGCGGTGTGGGTGGTGGCGCCTCCACACCCTCCGGCCTAAGAGCCTCCAACATCTTTTTCAACTACCATGATTGACTTCTTCTCTAGAAGATGGGGTTATGGGTTTGAAGCCACTACATTCAGGGGCGGACCTGGCTTATATCCAGCCATAGCATGGGTTACGGCCCAACTTTTTACCGGTAGTGTAAATTTTTTTTTTTCCGATTTTTATACAAAGGACACCCCTAAACAACTACGAGGACACCCCTAAAAAATTGTTTACAAACCGATAATAAGCCCAGCTGCCCAGATTTTTTACAAACCAATAATAAGCTCAATTACAAACTAAATAATAAGCCCAAATAACTAAATAACAGCCCAACCGTCCAAGCCTTTGAAGTTTGAATGGGCGGCACATTAGCAGGGGATATCTAACGTCGACCTTCGTTGCTGATGAGTATCTTCGAACAGAACAGTCACAGACGAACAGATTGGCAGGCGGCAACACTTCAAAAAATTCAAATAATCTTCGAACAGAACAGAGTCACAGACTAACAAAACAAGTTTAATGTGTTCATCAATGTTTATACATACATGATCAGATCATAGGTTTAATGTGTTCAATAATCTTTACCTTTTGTTTGATTAGTTGTATTCTTGGTAGTTGGTAATTTTGTATGTTTATACTTTTATTTTTTTCGTTGTTAAACTAGGGATTGTTGTTGAATCTTGAATTCCTTGAAGTGATGATGAAACCACAATCTAAAAAACAATATTTAATTGGGAACTTTTTCAAAAAAAAAAACGAAGAAATAAATGAAAATTGGGTTTGTGATGATGATACAATTCCAAATGAAACAACTCACCCGAATGGAATAAGTGATCTTGCGCGTGTTATGGTTGAAATGGGAACGCATAGTTCTTGTCCTTCAGTTTATCGAGTAGTTAAGCTAGCTTTGCTTTTACCGGTTGCAACCGCAACTGTTGAAAGATGTTTTTCCAAATTGAAGCTAGTCAAGACGGATTTACGCAATCGAATGGGTCCGAAATTTTTGAACAATGCTATGGTTTATGCGGTCGAAAAGGATATTTTACGTGAAGTAAAAGATGACGATGCGAAGGAACGATTTCAAGCTATGAAAAAAAGAAGAGGACAAATCTATTAGGTATTCTCATTGTCATTCCACACGAAAAAGGGCTTTGTCGTAGGGTAAGCGGTGCTCAAGGCAGAGGCGAGCAAAGTGGCAAAACATGATAAAGCCTGCCTGGAGAATCAATATGTGTTTGTCCCGTTTGCGTTTGATACCTTTGGTGGTCTCGCTCCTGACGCTGTGCGACTTTTGAATCGGGTTCAAAAAGGCGTTAATAGTAATTCTTCGTCGCTAAAGGTTTCAAACTTTGTATTTAGTAGAATTGGTTTTTCTATTCAAAAGGGGGTGGCGGCACAATTAGGTATTCGTTTTACTTTATTTATTTATTGTTGTTTTTTTTAATATTGTATGATTGTACGGTGATTTTTTTTAGGATTAGTTCCGCCACTAAATACATTTCAAGATGTGTAAAATATACAATGTGTTTGCAATTTTGTGATTCGTAAATTTAGGTTGTAATCTGTAATTTCGTGGTTTGTATTTTATAATTTTAATTTGTAATTTCGTTGTTTGTAATTCCGTGATTTCTGATTACAATTTAAGAAATTTTAATAAAATCCACGATTTGCAGAATTCTTCGTAATTGCTGAATTATTTTTATTTGTTTTGGTAAACTAAAAAAATATTATTTATTTTTTCGGAAATAACATAATTACCGACGGATTACCGTTGGGAAACCCTTCGGTAAACATTACATGGCCGGAGAATTATCCGTCAGTAAGAGCCAAGCATTGGCGGAGAACATAAATTTATGTCTAAGAAGGCGCGTCAGTGATCTGTCAGTAAAATGACCGTCATGAATCCGTCATTATATTCGTCGGTGCTCCATAGAGTCTTCCGTTGATGATGACTGATGATGATTCCGGCTGATGATGACTTTGACCAACGACTTTTCAATAGAGTCTTCCGTTGGTGAAAGTTCAGTTTTCTTATAGTGTTGATGCTCTCTCTTAGGGCATGTTTGGCTAAGCTTATTAGAGTTAAAAAGGACTTTTGGGAAAATGACTTTTGGGAAAATAACTTTTTGAAAGGGAGTTTTTAAAAAAAGTGTTTGGATTAGCTTATAGGGTGAGAAAAGCCAATAAGTTGTTTTTTAAAAAGTGTTTGGCTTAGCTTATTGATGTAAAATGACTAAAATGAGCATTCTTTTAGATATAAGGGGGTAAATAAGGGGTATATTGGTAATTTGAAATTTGAAAAGTTATAAGCTGGCCAAGAAGTCACAATATTGTGACTTCTTAAAAACTCATTTTCATTCATCTCAAAAAGCCATTTTCAAAAGCACTTTTCAATTTGCCAAACACTAAAATGACTTATTGGCTTTTTGATTAAACCAATAACTCAATAAGTTACTTTGAAAAGCTTAGCCAAACTTGCCCTTAGTAGTATCTTGATCTTAGTGAAAATTTGAACTCAATTCTTCAAATCTATTAATAATGAGTTGCATTGCATTGCATTGCAGACAACTTATATTCATGCTGGATTACATCAATATTTTTAAGTATCATATTACTCTTTTCGTTTAAACAAATGTTTATAAAAAATCTAAACCTAACGTTATTTTTTTTTGGGTTAATTAAGGGTCTACATATTCACACACCCAACTCCCTATTTCCACATCCTTCAAGACGCCTCGTATAGACCTATACGAGGCGTATTACCTTTTTCAATTTCCAAGAGAATCTCTGATTATGTCATATTTTGTCTTATTTGCCTCGTATAGGCCTATACTGGGCGTCTAGGCGAAAAAAGACCATTTAACCCCTGATTTAGGCCTATACTGGGGGTAAATTGGTCTTTTTTGCCTCTCATATATGCCTAGTATAGGCCTATATGAGGCGTATGTATATAATTCAAATTACCATTTTACCCCTGAGTTAGGCCTATACTGGGGGCAAAACAGAGCTATAATGGTCTTTTGGACACCAGTATACGCCCAGTATAGCCCTATACTGGGCGTCTATTTTTATTTTTTTTGTTTTCTCTTTTTAAATATTTAAAAAGAGAAAAAAAAATAGACGCCCAGTATAGGTCTATACTGGGCCTATACGAGGGGTCCAAAAGACCATTATAACCCTGTTTGGCCCCTAGTATAGGCCTAATTCAGGGGTATAATGGTCTTTTGGTCCACATAGACGCCCAGTATAGCCCTATACTGGGCGTCTATTTTTAATTTTTTTTGTTTTCTCTTTTTAAATATCAATAACACTAATATTAACTATAAAAAACTCATATTAATATCAATAACACTAATATTAATTATAAAAAAACTCATATTAATTATAATAACACTAATATTAGTTATACGATGCCTATACGAGACTTATACTATACTATACGATACGATACAACACGATAGGCTTATACAAGACCTATACGAGACTTATACTACACTATTGAAGCAGTCAAACCAGAAGTGACATGAGTCAGACACTGACTTTGATGTAACCCTATACGCCTCGTATAGGCCTATACGAGGCATATACGAGGCAAAGGGTGTCTAAATAGACAGATAGGGTGTGTAAATAGGTTGAGCCTTAATTAATTGATAATTTGAATTCTTTGGCCTAAATCTCTTACATGATAAATTATCTATTACTAGTTTTTTTTAAAGTCGCGTGTTACGGCGAAAACGAGCAAATGATAATATAAAATAAACATGATTTGAAAATAAAGCATATTGTTTAGAAAGCCAGACCATTAGAACGGTTTAACTTTTTATCGTACCGCTTTATAATATCAAACATGTTGATACATATTATGTGGACGCGACTCGGTTCGGTTCGACTCGGTTAGGCTCGGCTCAAGCCCGATGTCACGACATTCCCCCGTCGTGCGCCCCAGAGTTCGACACGCGAAGCACGAAGCACCGTGAACCGTTTCCCGGTGACACATCATCATGACATCACCATGATGATGTCCTATGAAGACTTTTCATGTGAAATACAAATATTGTTCTCTGTTTGTCATATCTACATGTTATGCATGACGAAAGACTTGATCCAATGCATGCTGTTGACGAAACTTCACTCTGATCTCCTACATGACGAAAGACATGCAGCCTGATGTCGAAACTCCTGCTCAAGTCATGCTGTGACGAAACTCCTGCTCAAGTTATGCATGACGAAAGTCCCCTTGTTTCGTCACTCTTGGTGTTTCGTCGCCTGAGGATGTTTCGTCGCCTGAGGATGTTACGTCGGCTGCACAAGTATTTCGTCGACCTTGCTGCTTATATATACAGCAACTGAAGAAGAACGGAGTTAGACACAGAACTGAGAGACATAAGAGAACTGAGAGAGTTTGTGAGAATATAATCTTGTATAATCGTTGTAAACAAACTCTTCTGGTTATAACATTTGAACCGTTAAACGTTATATCTTGCTTGTTGTTTTTGTGTCTCGATCTCGGATTGCTCTCCCGGTTGGATTCCGCACAACCGGGTTTGTTTGTATACAAGGATTAGGCGACTAGATCCTCCGCTAGTGGACCTACAAGTGGTATCAGAGCCAAGGCTCTCTTCCTTGTTAAAACCGAGTCGTTTTTCTTGTGTTTTAAGTTCATATTTTCTGGAAAAACAGTTTCAAAAATTTGAAGATCTCGGTGTTTTTGCTATTAGTTTTTTCAAAAACCATTGTTAAAACACATGTATGCATGTTAAAAATTGGTTTTTATTAAACTTTTGTGCAAAATTGTGTTTCGGAAATTTGTCAGGTGACCGGAAAACTCATAGGGTTCTTAACATCTTCAAAGAGTTCATCAAAGTTCTTCATATATTCTGGGTATTAAACTTGTATGTTGTTTTTCTTTAATTGTTAAATCCTGTTTGTGGTTTAGAAAAGGTTGGTAAAAAGGGATAAGATTTGCTGAAAAGAGAAAATCTTTGAATGTTTGTTTGTAACTAACTTGGGACATTCTCCTTCTATCTTTCATAATTCAGAAAAAGAAAGTTGCCAAAAGAAGGAGAATCTCACCAACCAACAGGTCTAAAAGTCTTCATAGACACTTGGAATATAGTCAAAAGTTTGGTGGTCATATACTGGTATCCTGTTCATCAAAAAAAAAAAAAAAAATTATTGGGCCTAGTCAAATAAATTAGAAACTGTACGCTGGTTTAAGTATTCACAAAATTGATTTTGGGCTTCACAAATTGTTTTATTGGGCTTTAAGGCTTCATGGGTTGACAAGCTTTGTCACATAAGACTTGTAGAATTGGGTCATAAGTTACAAGACTTGTAAACTTGTAATTTTGTCATAAGTTACAAGTTTGTGTTTTAATTTAAATTGTGTTTTTATAAAACTTCAAAATGTCTTCCGACTGGTGGGGTTGCAAACCGGATCCCAATGCGGATATGTATACGGGTAAAGGTTTAGTTTCTTCATGGGCTCAGTCTCCCATAACCTCGTCATCAGCACAAACGACTTCCATTACGGCAAACCAGTGGGCACTTGTTACTAACCAAAATCAAAATATACAAAGTCTTCTTCTGAGCGAAAATGAAACCGGTAGTAACAATCGTCCACCGAAACTGATGCATGTGAACGAGTATCCCGGTTGGGAAGAAATATTTCGTACGTATGTTCTTGGGCAAAACACGGAGTTATGGTTATCTTTTACCACGAAATTCGATCAAGTACTTGAAGAAGCCGGTTCAAATGCTGCAACGTTTGGAGATCTTTCTGCCGAAGATAATAAGGCATTTGATTTAGAAAAGAAAGCATATTCAATTCTAACTAAAGCCTTAAACAAAGATATTTATCATCAGTTTGTGAGATTCAGAACGACAAAAGGTCTATGGGATGCATTGAAGGCGAGAGGTCACGGAAATGCATCGTCACGCAAACTAAGACATGATCTGCTCAAAAAGGAATTCGACGGCTTCATGTGTATGGAAAGGGAGTCGCTGGGAGATCTTACAAGTCGATATTATCATCTGCTGAGTGAAATAGGTAATTTTGGGGCAGTGCTAACTCCGGAAGAAGTTGTCACAAAGTTTGCCGATGCATTGCCAGTTCAATGGAATGGTTTCTTGGAGATTCTGAAGTATAATGGCACGTTGGCTACAACCAACATCCATGATTTCATTCAACTCTTGGAGAACAAAGATCAAGAGGAAATCAGGAAGGCAAAAAGAGTGCCGGTTCCACAAAATCCCGAGATGTACTATGGAAACTGTGGAGGGACCAGCACAGTTACAAAACCTGCTCAACATGCTCAGCTTCAAACGGCTTTCGTCTCGAGCATCGATATGTATGGAACGCCAAAAACAGTTGTCTTAGAGAAAAGTTATCAGTCTACTGGAGTACCATCATTTCTTGATCCAAACTACAAAGGTCAAAAACAAGCCTGTTATGGAAACACTTCATCAACAGTCAACGCTGGTCAACCAACTAATTCAAACACAGTTCGGCTAGACACTTTAAGTTTCTCGAAAGTGAGTGTTGAGGTGGCAAAGGAACATATGGAGCTGTTAAACACTTTGGTGAGCGCCTACTATGGGTTGGTAGCAGGGCAAATTGGGAACATCAATTTGACTCAGGAAGATTATCAGCAGATAGATAAGGATGAGATGGATTTGATGGATATCAAGTGGGCATTTGCTAGTGCTGTGAGGCGAGCAAAAGACTTCATGGAAAGAACTGGTAGAACCAGCTTGGAAAGCAAGAAGGACACCAAGTATGGGTTCGATAAACAAGCGGTCAAGTGTTTCAACTGTGGTGAACGGGATCATTTCAAACGGGAATGTTCGAAGCCAGCTCAGAATGGGAACCAGAATCCGTTTAGAAATCAAGAAAATCAACAGAATCAGAATCAAACCAGGAATAATGAACGTGCCTTGATGCCTGCAAACAATAACCGAGCTCTTGTGGTGCAAGTTGATGAAGGATGTGACTGGTCAATGCAACTAGGTAGCGGTGATCAGGGTGGAACAGCGTGTTTTGCTGAAGTTGTCAAAGATCTAAAACACGTGTGTGGTGGAGAATCTTTTGATGAAGACAGTTCTGGTTATAGTGGAAGCTCAGATGAGGAAACCTCAAGTTCAGGAGAAGACGGCACGGATGAAGTGTCACATGAGTCCATTGATGCAGATGTTGAGGAGCTATTAAGGGAAGCTAAAGCAGGAAATGACAGAAGATCTATTCTGGTGGATCAAGCTGCTTATTCTTCTTCTTTTTCTTCTCATCATTCAGCCTTTATGGCTAATGTTGGCAGTTCGTCAAGTCAGGTATGTGTCGATGAATCTAAATCTCATAAATGTGATAATTATGTTGATTTGGGTGGGAAATTGTCTGACTTGCAAAGCAAATATGATGATTTGCAAAGCAAGTATGGCGTGACATTTATCCACAATCAAAGTTTGATCGTGGATCTCGCGAAATGCACAGAGGCCAACTTGTTCCATAAAAATCATGAAAAAGAATTTAAAAAGGTAATTGACACATTAAGGGAAGATAAAACCGAGCTAGTAAAAACAGTTTCAAGAAAACAAACTGCTATAAATAATTACATCACTAGGCTCGAGGAAGCACAAAAGGAGTTGGCCTGTGTCAAGTGTGAAAATGAGGCGATCCAGCTTAGGATAGATAGTTACTCAAACTCTAGGTATGTGCTGGATCACATCATTGACATACAAAAGGAGAAAAAGGATGTCACGTGCATTGGATATAAGAAGTGTCCTCTACCATACAGACACAATTATACCGTAATGCATGATGAGGAAGATAAACCTCAATTTGAGTCATCTGTTCCTTTAAGTGTTGAGGAATTTACAGCTGGACTTGGTTACACAAAGGAAGTATCGTCAGATTCGGATGGGTCAGCAGATACGAAAGTATCAACTGCTGAACAAAATCAGGATCCTCCAGTCATTGTTGAGGATGCTGATTCTTCAGATGATGAATCCGATGATACTGACTCTGCACAGTCAGAAGCAGTTATCAAAGAAGAGGACATACCTCTCGAGAATCACATTCTATGTGATCCTCCCGCTAAACCAGCTAAGACTGTTCAGGTTAAGTCAACTTATGCATAAGAGTCTGAGAGTGTGAATTTGCTGTACACTCTAGTTGGTGATGATAAAGTTTATTCAAACAAAGATTTTCCGTTTAAAAATGTAAATCAATCTTTAATCAACAAAGTTTTTGAAGATTCGACAAGAAAGTTTTTGGGAAAGTCGAGCTCACGAGTTGTGGTAACTCAATGTCCTCCGATTCCAAAAGCAGAAATTTGAAAACAATATGGCAAAAAAAAATTACCAATAGAGAAAACTCAGCAAAATCACACTAAAACAAAAGGAAAATCGACAACTCAAGGTCGAAAGGAACAGAACCAGAGGAAGAACAAAAAGGTGAACTTTGTGGAGCCGAAGGGAACGGATAAAATTGAAATATTTGAAAACAAATCTAACATAGATTATGTTAAGCAAGTTAAAAACTTGAAAATAGATGGTCAAAACAATTCAGGACCAAGTACTTCGAAATCACAAAGTTCATCAACGAGACATCAACATGATACTTCGGGGTTTGTTGAACGAAGATCATGTTTCGAGTGTGGTGAAATTGGACATATAATTCGAAATTGTCCGTATCTTCATAAGTTAAAAGCTAAAGTTGATGTTCCCCGTGAGCAAAATTACCAAAAGCGATCTGTCTCTCCCAAACAAGATCCCCGTCTTGTGAAAGAATGGGAAAAGAAACAGAAACGCAAGCAAATCAAGGTAATTGAAAAGGCTCTTAACACCAATGTGGTTCAACAACAATCTGTTTCAGTCAAACCAGAAATTTCAAAAATTTCAAAAACTTCAAAAAATCATGAAGTTAAAATTTCAAACAATCAAACTGGTAAAACTCAACAGACATGGAAACCTAAATTGGTCACAAACTCAGGGGGGAGCATCACCATTTCCAAATCATCGCGAAGTCGAAATAACTTTTGTCGATGAAAATGGAAGACCCAAGTCCACGAAGGCTTGGGTCCCCATCTCCAACTGATCATTTGAGTTCATGTGCAGGGTGTTCCAGGAGGAAGTATCAGTAGTCTTTGGATTGTTGATAGTGAGGCATCCAGGCACATGACAGGCGACATGAGGCTTCTCTACGACGTTAAATCTATTAGAGGAGGTTATGTTGCTTTTGCTGGAGATAAAGGCGGATATATTACTGGTGAAGGAATGGTTTCCAACGGGGTTGTCAGTTTTGACAAGATCAACTTTGTGCAACAACTTGATCACAATCTTCTAAGTGTTTCTCAAATCTGTGATAAGAAGTTTTCGGTGCACTTTGATGCTAATGGATGTTATGTGCTGAAGCCCGGTTTCAAGATCCCGAAAGACTGGATTCTCTTATCTGCTCTGAGGGTTAATGATTTGTATGTCCTTGATATGAGCCAAGCAATCACAACGCCCGCACAAGTAACATGTTTTGTTTCTAAAGCCACGAAAAAAGAAACAATCTCTTGGCAGAGACGGATGGGTCACATTCACCTAAGGAAAATGAATCATCTGGTGAAGAATGAGTTAGTAAATGGTGTTCCCGTCAAAAACTTTCACTTGCAAGACGTCTGTGTTTCGTGCCAGAAAGGAAAACAAAGCAAGAAATCGCACCCGATAAAGAAGATTAACACAGTTGCAGTGCCGCTTGAACGCCTGCACATGGATTTATTCGGTCCTGTCAATCGCAAAAGCATCAGTAATGACTCGTATTGCCTCGTGGTGACAGATGATTATTCAAGATTTTCTTGGGTGGCGTTTATGGCACACAAAAGTGAAACTTTCGAAATTATCAAAAACTTAATCACAACGATTGAGAATTTGTATACTTTGAAAGTGAGACCGCAGCGACAATGGAACCGAGTTTAAGAATCATGCCATGGAGAAGTTCTGTAGATCCAAAGGTATTCTTCATGAATTCAGTGCTAGATACACTCCTCAACAAAATGGCGTCGCTGAGCGTAAGGATAGAACATTGATCGAAACTGCTAGGACTGTGTTGGTAGAGTCACAGTTGCCCATTCCCTTCTGGAGTGAAGCTCTGGCCTCTGCATGCTACACATTGAACCGAGTCCTTACAGTAAAAAGACACAACAAGACCTGCTTTGAGCTTCTCCACAAACGGAAACCAGGCTTACAATTTCTTGAACCGTTTGGGGCTCCTTGCACTATGATCGATCCGGATGGAAAGTTTGGGGCAAAAGCAATTGAGGGATACTTTATTGGGTATGCCACCCCAAATTTAAGGGTTTGGAATCTCGAAACGAAAAGGATTGAGGAATGGTCTGAAGTCTGAGTACAGAGGCACACATTGCCAGTCAGATGTCTTGGTCAGCCATGGATGTTTGAGTGCGATGACTTTTTCAATTCGATCAATATTGAAGAAGAAGTAGTAGATGCTGCGGCACAGATGCTTTTCGAGAGTGACAACGCAACAGATTCACCGTTGGTTCGTCCCATTATTGTCAACAATCAAGAATCATCATCAGTTAACAATAATGCTCTCGAGAATGAGGATTTTCACGATGCTGCTGAATTGAACGAATCTTCAGAGGATGATGAATTTCTCGATGCAGACCAAGAAGCTCCTGCAATAGCTGTGCATGGTACTTCTGAGGCAACACCTCCTGAGGACTGCCCTAAAACAGCTGAAGCTACTGCATCATCCTCTTCGCCAGTTCAGGGTATTGATTTGGTTGTTGATCTCAACTTCAACAATCTGGGTATAAATGTTCCAGTTCCAGATAATCCAGAAACGAGAATCCATAATATCCATCCTCAACAAAACATCATTGGTAATTTTCACAGTGGCGTGCAGACGAGAAATCAGTTGAGAAACAAAAACAATGCTGGGTTGTATGCAGCGATCAGAGAATCGGGTTTGCAGAATGATTGGTCCTTCGCATGTTATGTCTCACAAGAAGAACCAAAGTCTTGGAAAGCGTTAAAGATAATTCTTGGGTGGAAGCTAGGAACTGCAGCAATTCCAGAAGCTTGGTGTCTGGAAACTGGTTGAGAGGCCTGAAAACTACAAGAAGATTGGCACCCGTTGGGTTTTCAAATGCAAGAAAGATGACCGTGGAGTAGTTGTCCGAAACAAGGCGAGATTAGTTGTTCAAGGTTTCCGTCAGATTGAAGGGATAGACTACAATGAAGTTTATGCTCCAGTTGCATGTCTTGAAGCTATTCGGATTTTTCTAGCCTATGTTTCCTTCAAGGGATTCAAGGTTTACCAAATGGACGTGAAAATTGCATTCTTACATGGTGTGGTTGAAGAAGAGGTGTATGTCGAATAGCCTCCTGGTTTTGAAGATCCTATTCATCCCGATCGGGTTTGGTTGCTCAAGAAAGCTCTCTACGGATTACATCAAGCACCGAGAGCTTGGTATGCAACCTTATCTAACTATCTGCTGGAGAACGGTTTTCGCCGGAGTCTTATCGATTGCACTCTCTTCATCAAAGAAAAAGATGGAGATCTTCTGTTGGTTCAGGTATACGTAGATGATATTATTTTTGGTTCAATTAACGATGTTTTGTGTAGGGACTTCGAGCGTGTTATGCAGGAGAAATTCGAGATGAGCGCCATGGGGGAAATGAATTTCTTTTTGGGCCTACAAGTTCAACAAACGGAGTCTGGGATATTCATCCATCAGACTAAATATGTCAGAGACATCTTGAGCCGGTTCCAGATGTCCGAAGCGACGCCCATTGGTACCCCACTTCCGCAGAATCACGGGATTACTCCAGACTTGAAGGGTGAAAGCGTTAACTCTTCATTCTATCGCGCAATGATCGGATCTCTTATGTATCTCACAGCCTCGAGGCCCGACATAATGTATCCTACGTGCCTGCTCGCCCGATATCAAGCCAACCCGAAGGCCTCACATCTAGCAGCTGTAAAAAGGATTTTCCGCTATTTGAAGGGTTGCCCGGACACCGGTCTCTGGTACCCTAGGGATAATAGCTTCGACTTGATCACGTTCAGTGATTCTGATTTTGGTGGCTGCAAAATCGACGGCAAATCCACAACGGCTGGATGCAGTTTTTAGGAAATCGTCTGGTCACATGGTAGAGCAAGAAGCAGACTTGTGTCGCTACATCAACCTGTGAAGCTGAATACATTGCTGCCTCAAGTTGTTGCTCCCAAGTCCTGTGGATCCAACAACAAATGCGCGACTATGGTTTTGAATTCCTATCTACTCCTATTTTCGTTGATAATTCTGCTGCCTTACAGATCACTAGAAATCCTGTGCAGCACTCAAAGAACAAACACATCGAGATCAAATATCACTTCATATGTGATTGTTTTGATAAAAGACTAATCGATGTTGTTAAGGTCCACACCGAAGACCAACGTGCCGACCTTTTTACCAAAGCTTTTGACAAATAACGATTTGACTATTTACTAATGGTAAACGGCATTAAGGTCAAACCAGAGTAAAACCAACATCGGAAAATCATTTTTGTAAATATTTGTTTGTGCTTTCTTATTTTCTTGTATTTTTTTTTTTTGCATTTTAGGGGGAGTAAAAATGAAATATACAAAAACATTAAAAATTTTAAAAATACAAAAACATCAAAAAATTTCAAAAACACAAAAAACAATAGAAAAACAAAAATGAGTTTCTTGGCGAGAAATAGAAAATGATAGTACATCAGTGGTCTGTCGAAACCTCTTTGAACTTAAAATGAAAAATGATAAGCAGCTCTATATAAGATGTATCGGTAGGCTCACAATCATTTTAAAGTGTGCAGGGGATATAAACCCAAATCGATTGAAGACTGTGTGGGAACCGCTCATTGGCATATGGTCTTGGTACCGAAATTTCGTTTGATAGATTGCCGAGGTTCTGAGATACGTGATATTTATGCTGTTTATCATCTGGGTATCATGGTTGTTTCTTTTACCGAAAACAACGGGGACGCAAGTCTAGATCTTCCATGATACCATACATACGTGTACATACTGCATACGACCTCAATAAGTGATCAACAATCACATGTCCACAAAAATAAGTGATAATATATCACAGTTTATCCGGGAGTCAAGTTCGTCTCTTTGCTGTACGTTAGTACTGACCTGTTCACAGACTTGCTCCTGTGCCCTCATGCATCTGAAAATCAAGTTCCTCATCAATAAGTGATTCTATCACGGGCTTGTTTTCAATCAGAATAAGTGAGTATCTCACATTTTCATATACCTCAAAACAGATGATAAATGGTATACTCACCAGTAAGATGAACTCTCGTGCATACCTTGATATGGGAATGTGTCTTGTGTGGATGAACACCGGTCGGTAAGTAGAAATCATACACTAATCGTATCCCCTCGCCGCGAGTACATCTGATAAGTTGAGCTTAAGTGGACAACAATACCGATAATTGTTAGAGGATGCTTATCTTAATGTTAACTAACTGAACAACCAGAGCGTTTTGAAGTGACCGTACACTGATATGATTCTCTTACCCTCGAAACTCACAAAAAGATTGTCTGTAAATATTTATTTACTACTTTCAGTTTCTGCCTCTTTGTATATATTTACTTACTGCTTTCCGTCTTTATATTTCACATATGCAAAAATACCAAAAATATTTTAGGTGTGTTTTAATATAAACTTTATAAAAGCCAAAAAGATTTTACTTCTATCTTATTTTCGATTGTACGATGTTGGAACTCGAGTCTTCGTTACCTGAAACCTGATTGAAAACCAAAACAACTGATTCTTCATAAACGGTCGAAATTTTGCAAGATTTTGAAAGTTAAAAAACCAAAATTGAACAATTTGTTAAACTTTCAAACTGTCGGACGGTAGTTGAAAACATGGTCACATGTGTGTCATTTGTTTACGTTAACTATATTCCAAGCGGTTGTTCTCATTACGCATTTAGCTTTCTTGAATGTGCAGATGCGAACCTGATAGAAAACTAGCTTCGGAATGAAGACACAACGTGGAGGCACTCAAAAGATAAAGATGATCGAATTGCCGCTAACCTATCATCAACACCTAAAGGATCTAAGTGCTGAAAATGGAGTTTATTTTAAGGGAGAGTTTGTTAACACACTTCCTAAATGAAAGGGGGAGTTTGTTGATGCACTTTCTACTTACGACGCGTGAAGACTTTGAAGATCCTTCGACATGGAAGACATGGAAGACGAACCCCACGAGTAGCGTCCAAGGGGGAGTTTGTTGATACATATTATGTGGACGTGACTCGGTTCGGTTCGACTCGGTTAGGCTCGGCTCAAGCCTGATGTCAGGACATTCCTCCGTCGTGCGCCCCAGAGTTCGACACGCGAAGCACGAAGCACCGCGAACCGTTTCCTGGTGACACATCATCATGACATCACCATGATGATGTCATGATGATGTCATATGAAGACTTTTCATGTGAAATACAAATATTGTTCTCTGTTTGTCATATCTACATGTTATGCATGACGAAAGACTTGATCCAATGCATGCTGTTGACGAAACTTCACTCTGATCCCCTACATGACGAAAGACATGCAGCCTGATGACGAAACTCCTGCTCAAGTCATGCTGTGACGAAACTCCTGTTCAAGTTATGCATGACGAAAGTCCCCTTGTTTCGTCACTCTTGGTGTTTCGCCATGAGTGTTTCGTCGCCTGAGGATGTTACGTCGGCTGCACAAGTATTTCGTCGACCTTGCTGCTTATATATACAGTAACTGAAGACAGAACGGAGTTAGACACAGAACTGAGAGACATAAGAGAACTGAGAGAGTTTGTGAGAATATAATCTTGTATAATCGTTGTAAACAAACTCTTCTGGTTATAACATTGGAACCGTTAAAGATTATATCTTGCTTGTTGTTTTTGTGTCTCGATCTCGGTTTGCTCTCCCGGTTGGATTCCGCACAACCGGATTTGTTCGTATACAAGGATTAGGCGACTAGATCCTCCGCTAGTGGACCTACAAAACAAATACTTTATTTTGAGTACAACTACGTTTTTAACAAAACTTATAACGAAATGTTAGTTAATAAATCAAGAACAAATACGTACTTAAGTTTTAGAAAAAAAAGTTATAAATGTAAATCATTAAAGAAGTATCAATTTAATCGATAAATTAATATATGTTCTAAAAAAGAAAAAAATGAATTATTAACAAAATGGTAAAGGAAATATATGGTTTTAAAAAAGGAAAAAAAATAAAAATATATTATTATAAGTAAATATAATAATAAAGTATTATAATATATTAAATAAAAAATAAAAAAGTTGTATATTATTATAAAAATAAAGTTACTCTTCATCACCCTATATGTTCTAAATACGAAAAAATTAAAAATATATTATTAAAAGTAAATACAATAATAAAGTATTATAATATATTAAATAAAAAATAAAAAAACTATATATTATTATAAAAATAAAGTTACTATTTATCGCAATTCGTTAACAATATATATATATATATATATATATATATAGGGTGGAGTTATTGTAAAAAAGACAAAAAGTGTGAGAAAGGTAAGAAAGAATCTCAGCCATTAGATCTAAATTAATTAAAAAGGGTATAATTGTAAATGCATTAAAAAATTCAAATATGGTAATCCTTGATTTAAGGATTTGGAGAGAGAAAATTCTTGATTTAAGGACTTATAACCGTCCATAATTAGAGCATGTTCATGACATGGTGTTCTAAATAAATTCATAGTTCAATTCATGGTGTTTTTACAAAAAAATATAACACCATTCAGTAAACAAAATATAACACCATTCAGTAAACAAAAAACACCATTTAGTACAAGATATAACACCATTCCGTAAACAAAATATAACACCATTCAGTAAACAAAAAATAACACCATTCAGAAAATAATATAACACCATTCAGTAAACAAATCAGTAAACAAAATAACACCATTCAGTAAACAAAAAAACACCATTCAGTAAATAATAATAACACCATTCAGTAAACAAAAAAACACCATTCAGTAAACAAAAATAACACCATTCAGTAAACAAAATAACACCATTCAGTAAACAAAAAAACACCATTCAGAAAAGAAAAAAAAAACACCATTAATGAAAGAAATATAACACCTCTGTATCATCTTCTCCACTTCCGACACCGTTCGATGTAGAGAGAGAGATCGCACGACCACCACCACTGCCACTTCCGGCACCACCACCGCCGCACCACCTCTGCCGATCCAGCACCACCGCCGCCGCTGCCGCTCGAACCACCACCACCGCCGCTGCCGCTCGCACCAGCACCACCTCCGCTGCCGCTCGCACCAGCACCACCGCCGCTCGCACAAGCACCACCGCCGTTGCCGCTCACACCAGCACCACCGCCGCTGCCGCTGTCGTTTTTTGATCTTCAGATTGATTGAACATGGAAGAAGAAAATAGAGAGAGAAATTGTGATCGTATGAGAGAGAGAACGAAATTGCAGGGATTTGATTTACACATGAAGATAAAAAAAGACACAATTGCCCCTGTAAATTTCAATTCAGTCCAAATTAATAAAAATATTTTGCAATTTGGTCCCTATTGATCTCAACCATTAGATCAAAAGATCTAATGGCTGAGATTTTTTCTTACCTTTCTCACACTTTGCGCCTTTTTTACAGGATCCTAACTCTATATATATATATATATAGAGAGAGAGAGATAGAGAGAGAGAGAGGAAGTGTAGGATACAAATGCCCTTATCCTACATTACATATGCGAGTTCATTGGCCGTACTCATGTCCTGATTCGTTTTTCTCTCATAAGGTTAAATCAGACAATTCATTCAATCAGCTGAGGGCAAATTAGTCTATTCATTCAATCAATGAGAAGTTCGTTACACTACTATCCCAGTAATTATGATTCGAATCAGTTTCAAATTTTTCATAATTCTCAAATTGCAGTTTTCATTCTTTTGCGTTAGGGTTTGATTCAATTGTTTTGTTCAATGGATCCATAGAGCAGCACCGGACGAAACACGGATGTTGAGTTTGAAGACGCTCGATCGATTGGTGATCAAGTTCTATTATCTGCGGATCAGAGAGTTACGATTGACGATGTTTTAAAACCTGAATCTGCAAATCCAAATCCAAATGCAAATACAAGTGGTGTAAGTGAGTGTTCGAATGGTAATTATGTTAATTCAGATCTTAAAATTGTTCGTAGATGTGTTTTGTTTAATCGTAGTAATGATTTTGCATTATTATAACTGATTTGAAGGCTTTGAATGTTTATTTAGAGGATTATTGATATGAAAGCAAATTGTATAGGTTCGCATGTGTTGGGTACGTGAATTCGCATGTGATGTTTATTTCTAAATGCTGATTTCGCATGTTATGATATCATAAATCGCATGTGTAAAACATATTTAAAATGGTCATTTTCGCATGTTATGAGTCCAACAATTCGCACGTTAGTTTGTCCTTATGATGAAATTATGGAGATTTTAATATATCGCATGTTACGAGTCCTATAAATCACACGTCTTTTTTTTATTTTGATTTATGTAGATGAAAGGCTTTATATTCTGGAGGTTGAACCATCAGCTACACTTGTGGTTGGAATGCAATTTACCTCTATTGAACAAGCATACGTGTTTTACCAAACATATGCTAAGTTAGCTGGTTTTTCTACTCGGAAAGGTGGTGAAGTGCACAGTGGAGGTATAACCAAAACTAAGTATTTTGTTTGTTCTACAGCGGGACATAAGCCATTGTTTATTGACGATGCTTATTCGAAGTCAAAAAAGCCATTCAAATCAAGGAACATGGGAACCATTAGAACTGGGTGCAAAGCTCAACTTATGATTTGCTCATTGGATGGTAGATCATATACAGTCAAGAAATTCGTTGATGGCCATAATCATAAGTTTGTATGTCCACACGATATTCATATGCTGCCAGCATACAGGCAATTGTCAGATGTCCAGGAGGAGATGATATGGGAACTAGGCACTCTAAACCTTGGCCCTGTCAAAGCTTTTCATATAACGAGGAAACGTTACGGTGGTTTTGAGAATGTTGGCGCCACGGTCGATGATTGAAAAAATTTTAAGAATCGAATTAACAGCTATATAGGAGAATATGACGCTGACATGGTGATCAATAGGTTGACCGACAAAAAAAATATTTAGTTGATTTTTCATTTGAATATTCTGTTGATGAGGAGAAATGGTTAACTGGTTTGTTCTGGGCCGATGGGTTATGCAAGCATAACTTTATGGAGTTCGGCGATGTGATATCGTTCGATGAAACTTTCAAGACAAACAAGTAAGTTTTACATAAATGGTTTTTAATATTTTTCGCATGTTATATTATTTTGTAAACTTTTCAATATTGCATGTTAATATTCATTGAAGATTAGGTGTTGAACATATCGCATGTTTTATTGTCTATTTCGCATGTCGTATATTGTCTATTTCGCATGTTACAATGTGTTCTTCGCACGTTACCAAATTTTTAATTTTATTGAATTTCAGGTACAAGATGGTGTTTGTTCCATTCACTGGGATTGACAACCACTGCCGAAATGTAACCCTTGGAGCTGGGTTGTTGGCATCGGAGAGCATTGACTCATATAAACGGCTTCTCAATTCATTCGTAAAGTCATTTGGACGGCAGCCAAAGGTTGTAGTGACGGACCAAGACCTTGCGATGAAACAGGCTATCGAGGATGTTTTTACAACACCAGCAGACACAGATTGTGCATGTGGCACATAATGAAAAAAGTGGTAGCTAAGGTATAGCATGCTATATTGTCTTTTGTTAGCATTTTTTTATAATATAGATTCGTTAGAAGCTGATATGAAAAGCATTTATCGGTATAGGTTGGACACGAGTTGTGCAACAATGATGACTTTAAAGGGAAGATGTGCGATATTGTATGGACTGATTCCATTGAGCCAGAAGAATTTGAGAGACAGTGGAAGTTGGTAATGATTGATTACGGTCTCACACAAAATAAATGGATTGATGATATGTTTGCGATGAGATCCATGTGGATTCCGGCTTTTTACCGGCATGAGCCAATGTCTGGACTTATGCGAACAACTTCCAAATCAGAGAGCGAGAACCATTTTTTTTGCCAGGTGGCGAATTCAAAACTCACTCTTGTAGAGTTTATGAATCATTTTGACGGTGCAATGGATGTCCAAAGGTTCAATCACAGAAAGAATGATCATATTTTAAGATATACCGAGCCTGATGATTGGAGCAAAACTACTTTGAAATGCTACTAAGATATACACCAGGTCTATATTCTTTTATCAACAAACAGAGATATATGGAACTATTACCGAATGTTTGCCGATGGAGACCAAAATCGAGGGTCCCCAGATAAGGATATCATTGAAAGAATTTAAAGCTCACGGAGATGGGTTATTAGAGGTAATACAACATATATATTTAAAACATGCGATTTTGAAAACCCACATGTGAATTTCATATAGAACATTATTTTACAATATGCAATTTTGATGAACGCATGTGATTTTAAATTAATTCAAGAAAATGATTTTTTAGACATGCGAAATTGTTCATGTACACATGCGATTTTAATTTTTAATTTTTGTTTTTTTTTGTTGTTTTCTGTAGGTGTGTTTCAAGAATCTTGAAAATGATGTTACTGCACAATGTAGCTGTTTGCGTTTTGAACAGTATGGGCTGCTATGTAAACACATCTATTTTCTTTTCAAGATGTTTGGGTTTAAAGAAATACCAATACAATATGTTATGAAGAGATGGACAAAGGATGTGGTTCCGAATGAATTAAAAGCCACATTTGATGTAAAGGTGGATGCTAAGGATGAGCAATACACAGGGGAGTATTTGGTTAGCAATTTGATTTCCGACCTTGATCAACTTGTTTTAGTCAGGGATCAAATGAAGCAGATTAAAGAAAAAGTTGATCAGAGTCGTATAACCAAGCAGCTTGATCCAAAGTTTGACCGGTTTTCAAAGTTGATTGGTTATTAACAACCAGTAACTAATGCACCACCTACTGTCCGTGTGCCTGCTGGTATAAGAAACAAAGGTCGTGGCTCGCATAAAAGGATTAAATCGAAGAAGGAACAAATGATCAGCCACAAAGGGAAAAGGTCAAGGACATGTCGTGTATGCAACGAAAAAGGTCATGATATTCGAACTTGCGAGATACTGAAAGGCAAACAACAAAAGAAAATGAAGGGAGTCCAGATTGAAAAAGATCCCAGGCACAAAGCCAAAGAGGTCGAAGACGATGAAGAGGAAGATGAGTTCGAAGATTACAGTGGAGGGAGTGATGATGGCAGTGAAGAAGATGAGTGGGAAGAGGTTTCAGATGAGGAAGATTAAATTTTTTAATTATACATGCGATTTTACAAGAGAAACATACGATTTTAATACAGATGATTCTTTATTATACAAACATGCGATTTAGTATGTAAATATGCGATTTATATGCATCAGTTTAAAAGTAGTTTAACATGCGATTTTATTGTGTTTTTCATTTTATGACATGCGATTCTGAGTTATTATTCATTCATGCGATTAATATAATAAGTAATCATAAGATGTTTTAAAATATCTACACAAAACATAAATATAAAGTATTTGTTAAACATAACAAAAGGCAATAAAAAGATGAAAAGAAACCTAGTTCCTTGAAGCAGCAAAGATTTTTTCACGTTCAGCCGAGCTATACTCCATCTTCTCTTTCACTGTCTTTAGAGCATCTTTCAGGAAAGAGAAGGCTAAGTCATCAGATCGAGACTGTTCCTTTATGTGATCCAATGCTGCATCTCTGAAGCTTGATGGTTGTTCTTCAAGTAGTTTCTCCCACATCGCTTGATTTTTCTTGATTTCTGCAAGAATCTTCCCCTGCACGTCAAGAATCAAGTGAGAAGAGTTGACATCGGTGCTTATTTCTGTCAACGTGCGAGTTGACAATAGTTGTTTGATTGCAATGTTTTTTATTTGTTCTGAATCTTCAGATGACATTTTTGTGTTTTTTTTGTGTGTGTTTGTGATCGGTGTCTTAACATGGAAGGTTTGTTATGTAGGTATTTTATATTAAAATAGTAAATTTAATATGTAGGTAAGGTGGTAAGTTCAGTAGTATTTATGTTAAAATTGATCATTACAAGTCACATTACAGTCAAATCGGTATTAAATTCATTTTTAATATAAAATAGTAAATTTATACTTATTTTAATTATCAGTTCATAATTTCTTATTTTCTGCATTTCAATGAACGTGTACAAAGTTACATGAAATCATCTACATCATTTTTTTTTAAATCACATGCGATTCGATAAAGGATTCGCACACTATAACAAACCACAAAAAATATAACCTTTTTTTAAAATCACATGTGTCTAAAACAAGAATTCGCACACTATAAGAAATCTCAAACATTATCACATTTTTTTAAAATCGCATGTGTATAAAACAAGAATTCGCACACTACAACAAACCTCAAACAATATCACATTTTTTTAAAATCGCATGTGTCCACAACAAGAATTCGCACATTATAAAAAAACACAACCTTTCTTTTTGTTTTTCAATTATTTTTCACATGTTCAATATGTATTTCGCATATTATAATGTTCATCCTTCATCATCTTATTCTATAGACGGTCGATCGATGCTGTTACAGTTCAGAACTTCCAAAATCAGCAGATATGAAATCGTAGAAGGGAGAAGGAGGTTTGTGAATAAGAATCTTATGTTGTTGTATTTGATTTAGGGTTGGATTTTTTAATACGATTTTTGAATAAAAGATTCAAATCTCCGTCAGTTACAGAGATTAAGATATCGTAATGACGATTTTAACCTTTTTTATAAGATTTGAATACATTAATATGATTAATTTAATTATTTAAATTGGTTTGATGGATTGAAGATCCTACGGCTGAGAATATCACATACGTAATGTAGGATAAGTGGTATTGTATGTTAACCGGCCTATATATACATATATATATATATATATACATATATATATATATATATACATATATATATATAGGGTTGGGCTCTATAGGAAACCCCATCTTTTTTAAAAAACTTTGAAAACTCTATGTGGTCCATTGATCTTGTTTCATCTTAATAGATTAAGGGTCATGATTTGTTTAGACAACTTTTAGCATTTAAAACATTAAAATACTCCATGCTGGTACAATTATAAGGGCATTTTGGGTAGTGAAGAATCACCTTTTGAATTGGAAAGTACTATCAGTGCAATCAAATCACCATAACACTCATCATCTTTCTCTTACCTCTTTCTCTTTCTCATTTCTTCTACCCCAATCTTGAAGACAAACAAACATGAGAAACAACCACCACCAGCAACCACCTTCTCCAGGAGATACAAACAACCAGCACCAGTAACCACCTCCTCTGGCGAAACTCACCGGACTTCTTCTCCGGCCCTCTCTCTCCTCAATAAACAACCACCACCAGCAACCACCTTCTCCAGCGAAACTCACCGGACTTCTTCTCCTGTCCTCTCTCTCCTCTCGGTAATTTACTATTTTCCAATTTGGTTCAATATGCTTTCAGTTATATTCATTTTCAATAGAAAACTTGGACCAAGATATTGTCGAAGAATCGAAGAATCAAGATCCTGTCAATAATAAGTTGGTTTTGATTTTTAATTGTCATTTACTTTGATTTTCGTTCTTCACAATTGGTTTTATTTTTTCCAGAATTAAGAATGTTGCCAAAAGATTAATTATTTTTCAATATCATTGATTATTGTTTCAAAAAAAAAAAAAAAAGAATGACGTTTATAGGTAATAAATTTCAATACTATTGATTTTAGTTTGGTTTTCGTTCTTCTGGTGTTTATAAATTTTGATTTTGATTCATGGGTTACTTGTTTTGGTTTCAAACTCGTTTGATTTTGATCCATGGATTAGTTATTTTTTGTGTTAAAAAAATTTGTTTGGTGGTTTGGGGATTTTGATCTGAACAGTAACTGTTTTTTTGTTGGTTTGGTTGCCTTGTTTGGTGCTTTTTGATCTGAATAGTAACTGTTTTTTGTTGGTTAGGTTGCTTTGTTTTGTTTTGGGCTTTTGATCTGAATAGTAACTGTTTTTGTGCGTTATAGTACAGAAACAGACCCATAACATGTGTTAATCCCCTGTTAGAATGATATATAACGTGTGTTGATTTACAGAAACAGACCAATAAAGATATTCAATCAACAAGCTGGATGGATGTAGGCGACGTTAATGCGGGGACATGTGTTAAAAACAAGATATTCAATAGGTCACATTTTTTTGGGAAGGAACTCTTCGTTCATTTATAACATGTGTTAGTGGTTCATGCTGTAACAAAACACCATGATGTAACCTGACATCTGTTCATGTATAACTTGTGTTAAGCCACTGTTAGAATGATATATAACGTGTGTTAACCTTGGTTACTAGTAATATGTAATGTGAGACTCTTATTATTTTATCTAGGACGTGTTGTTAAAAATGTTCTGTCCTCCCGAACTTCTGCCTTGAAGTCGACCTCAGCATAGTTGGGTTGCTTTTGGGCTCTATGCATCCATTTTGTGTGTAACTTGCTTGTAGGCACTGTAGCTTTTTACAAGTTTACCAGTACATTAATCTCTAACACATGTTATGTGTAAAAGAAACTTTTTCTTTCGGCATACATGCATCCATTCTATGAGTATTGGTGTTAATAGGGCCTTAACACACGTTTGTTATCTCACGTAATATAGTAACTTGCTTCTAGGCAATCTAACTTTTAAAAAATTTACCAGTACATTAATCCTTAACACATGTTATATGCAAACGAACAATTTTTCTTTTCGGCCTCCATGCATCCATGGATGGCGTATTTAACACACGTCTTAATAAGGGATTAACACACGTTGAATTGGTTATCTCACGCTGTTTAGGCAACGAAATTAAGACAATGCTCTTTGACAACATGAAAAACCAAATCTCTACATACAAATTTACCAGTACATTACTCTCTAACACATGTTATATTTAAACGGAGATTTCTTTTCCTAAGCAATGTAACTTTCCAAAATTACCGGCACATAAATGGTCAGCTTCAAATTATACATTTAATGCTAACCTATATATTCTTATGTTTCGGTGGCCATACGTGTTGTAATTCACTACCAAGCAATTCGTTCACAACCCGAGCACACCCAGTATAGGACACAAATTTGCGTATAAATGTCCCGTGCTCTTCAAATGGGGTCATCACAATGTCAACGGTACTCCTGTTGACTTACCAATTTCATGCAAAGGACGAGTCAGCAAATTTAGCAGATAAACAGCAAAGACAGACCGTCAACGGAAGCTCCATCCCTTCTTAGTTCGCCATGAGACTCACCAACAAGCAAAAAAGGATATTTGTGTTACTATTGGGCTCTATGCATCCATTTTTGTTGTAAACTCACCAACAAAAATGTTTTGTGTTGGAGTCACCTGTTTTTGACGCATGCTGACATGTTAACAAACATTATATATTATATGTTCCGGATGTTAATGAAAACAAATGTGACCTTACATGTACACTAACACATGTTAGTATCTGACCAACTATTGGGGGCAGTCATTTTTCCATCGTGCGATCCATTCGGCCTTAGAGAAACAAAAATGATATTTTTTGGATTCAACAACACTTACCAGTAACACATGAACCACCTAAGATTTTATACACACGTACCAATAACACATGAACCACCAAATATCCCCTGGAAGTCATTGTCCATCGAAGGAAAAATTACAGCGTTTCATTTTATTTATTCCCAAGTTACCAATACATGTGTTACCATACATGGTCCGCTATTCATATTTCACGTTACCTGCCATCCTCCTGCTGTCTGTACATGTTAACACACGTTATACACATGAACCACTAACACAAGAGCCACCAACTATCCCCTGGTACTACTGGGGAAAGTCATTTTTCCATTGAAGGAATAAATACGGCGTTTCATTTTATTTATTCCCAAGCTACCTATAAATGTGTTACAATACGTGATCCGCTAATCATATTGCACATTTACATGCCATCCTCCTGCTGGCTGCACATGTTAACACACGTTATATTTCGTGTATATCGGGAACTTAACACATGTTAATGAAAACACGTATGTTACACACGTTATATTTTTGTTTGTGTGTACCATGTGCCATTCTCAAATGTTGCTGCTTTTGCACTCGTACTCAATCATCCCCTACGTAATTTCGTCATTGTTGTACACTCAGCAAAATAAAAAACAAATGCAGGAATCTCTGTTTGGAAAACTACAAATAAAAGTTTTGTGTGTTTGTACCATGTTGGCGCCATGGTTCAGGATGTTTGCTTTTGAACTACTGGTTTATTTAAATGTTATAAATATACCAATTAATGGTTGATGTTTGGCTTCATAGAATTTCACAATGATTTCGAATGTCAATCTAGTCAAATGAAATAAAATACATGGTCTACATTTATCCACATGGTCAAAGAAGTAATCATGTTCTTTTTGTCCTTTGTACATACTTTTTAAATTAACAAAGGTGAACACACGTTATATATCATTCTATCAGGGGCTTAACACATGTTATACATGAACACATGTCAGGTTACATCATGGAGTTCTGTTACAGCATGAACCACTAACACATGTTATAAATGAACGAAGAGTTCCTTCCCAAAAAATGTGACCTATTGAATATCTTTTTTTAACACATGTCCCCGCATTAGCGTCGCCTACATCCATCCAGCTTGTCGATTGAATATCTTTATTGGTCTGTTTCTGTAAATCAACACACGTTATATATCATTCTAACAGGGGATTAACACATGTTATGGGTCTGTTTCTGTACTATAACGCACAAAAACAGTTACTATTCAGATCAAAAGCCCAAAACAAAGCAACCTAACCAACAAAAAACAGTTACTATTTAGATCAAAAAGCACCAAACAAGGCAACCAAACCAACAAAAAAACAGTTACTGTTCAGATCAAAATCCCCAAACCAACAAACACATTTTTTTAACACAAAAATAACTAATCCACGGATCAAAATCAAACGAGTTTGAAACCAAAACAAGTAATCCATGAATCAAAATAAAAAATTATAAACACCAGAAGAATGAAAACCAAACTAAAATCAATAGTATTGAAATTTATTACCTATAAACGTCATTGTTTTTTTTGAAACAATAATCAATGGTATTGAAAAATAATTAATCTTTTGGCAACATTCTTAATTCTGGAAAAAATAAAACCAATTGTGAAGAACGAAAATCAAAGTAAATGACAATTAAAAATCAAAACCAACTTATTATTGACAGGATCTTGATTATTCGATTCTTCGACAGTATCTTGGTTCTTCAATTTCTTTTAAGAAATTAACATGTAAAGTTGAATTAGGGGTGTAAAAAAGAAAAAAAAAACTCGAACCCATAAAAAAAAGGATGAAAAACCTTGATCATTCTTGTCCTCGTCAGTAGGGAACTCGTTGTGAATGACGTTCCCGTCAGTGGGGATCTTGAAATGGAGGTCTTGAAATGGTGGATCTTGAAACCGAAATGAAGTTCATGGAAATGGATCTTGGGTAGAACTTGAAACAGATATGAAGTTAATGGAAAATGGAGGTTTTGAAAGGGTGGATCTTGAAACACAGAGATGAAGTTAATGAAAAACTGGAGGTTTTGAATGGTGGATCTTGGGTTTTGAAAGTAGATTTGGATGTGATGGGTATTAATTATTGTCAAATCAAATAGGCGAAGATATCTAAGATAGAGGTGAAAATACCATAATGCCCTCAAGGACAAAAAAAATATGATATTTACTATGGACACGTGGCAAAATCTAGACCATGCATTGAGTTTGCAAAGTTTTCTAAAATTCAAGGGTTTTTTTATAGAGCATTACCCTATATATATATATATATACATATATGGTAAGGTTTATTTGAGAATCACTTTTATTGTAAGAACCATGAGAACCAATGTGAACACACAAAAAAACAACTTAAAAAACCTAAAAAAACCTAACCCCCACCCCCCTCCCCCCCAAAAAAAACCTAACCCCCCCCCCTCCAAAAAAAAAAAACCTAAACCCCCTAAGTTAAATGTAGGAAATGGGACACAATTTTGTTAAAAGAAATAATAAAAAATAAAGATACTCTCTTTAAACATTTGGGAAATTGTAGTACATGAACCATGTACAAATTCAAACGAAAATAAATATGAACTACAACATATTTAATAAAACAATCGATTCAAACCAATATCTTCAAAGGATAAAGTCTTCAACTTGATCTTTAACTGCGTCTACTTGTATGGTTCGTTGTGTTTTCAGTCCGTTGTGTAGACTTCAACGAGGTCTTGAACCACGTCTTCTTGTACAATAATTTCCTACAAAAAGAACAAACAAATGTTGACAATTATGGCTGAGGCACGTGTTCAACACGCTACCCTTAAAACAGATTTCGCGCCTCTACTAAAGACGACGCGTCTGTCTCCCAGGGTACAACAGCCGAAGCAGTCTGTACTGCCGGAAATGACCACGGGCCCGAGGTTACACCGAATAGAATTATAGTGTTTGAACTTGTGGAAAACTGATGATACGAAGGTGATGGAATCGAGTAGAGAAAACTCATCTCTCTATAATTCCCAACATATGGATGTTCAAGTCTTCACCACTTCTCCAAGAATTCTTCATACATATTATCTTTCTCTTGTAGTTTTCTCATCATTCCAATGAGTCACATAGCCTACCATCTTTTTCCTTTACAAGAGTTGTGTGTTATAAAGAGTTTCTCTTAAGTGGTGATTTTATTAGAGACATAAAACTCTAATAAAAGTTTCACTTAATTAGTGATTTAATTAGAGCCATAAAAACTCTAATAAAAGCTAATCAAGTGATATAAAACTCTACTCAAGAGTTTCACCATATAATTTCACTAAATTATAAATTAACTAAATATCCATTCACTAATTTTCCCAACAATCCCCCACATGAATGGAGATTGTTCAAAACACATAAAATTTCCAATGGAACCTCGACAGTTGAGTTTTGCATACGATAGGTAGGTGTTACCCTTTGAACCTTCGCTCATGAAATGCACTTAGCCCACTAGCTCTGAGTAGATCTCGATGTCTTTGAACTCGTCTGCCGTTTGTGTAGACGACAATACACTTCACACAAGACTCTCCCTAGCCGGGTCATCTCCTCATAGTCGTGTCCAATAATGGTCGTGGAACACTTTCCTGGTTCTGCGCGAGCTCTAGGAATTGTGCCCTCAATTCCATTCGAAGCGACCCCACTTCTCTCTAACATAGGTGATTCTCCTTAGATCATTAAAAGCATTGTGGTTATTGTGATCTATCCAAATCATTTACCACATATTATGCTTAGCCTCACACTTGTCACTTTTAGGAATGGACTAGGAAGTTTATTAATCTTTATAATAAACTACCTTATTAAATGCGTAGGGTTATTCCCCCACAGTGACCTCGCTTATTCATACAATTAGGTTTTCCTATTGAACTCAATTCTTGGGATCTCCAGTCTACTGAGTTAGGTTTCCATCATATGAACTTCATTTTTCAAGGGCTTCAGTCCCATTCCACAACTTGATCTCTAATAAACCCTCAGGTTGTTGGATCCATAACATTAGCAAATAACTTTGCGTATTTGAGATCAGTTGTCATGATGTGTTCTTAACTCGTAAGTTAATTTTGCCTATTGTCAACTTCTAAGACTATAACCTCAGTGGCCATCTGAATCTGGTTATAACATATGTCTTCGTAAGATACGTGTATCATTTAAGGCAAACACATCTCCATTATGCACTACGACCTTTGTGTCCTCCACTTAGTCGTCTATTTGCAATGTTAGATTGGATTACAAAATCCTTATTGCTAAAAACAAATGCAAGACACCCCCCACATTTCAGTGTTATTGGATAACATTTAGATGTGTTAATGAGAACCATTTCTACATACCCTTATAGGGTTGTTTCTTAAATGGTTCCTCCCCCACATTTCTTGCCATTTGATTAACATTTCCGTAACACCACTTATGGCGACATTTATACACATATGATTGAACAAGACCAACCTTATTGTATCAGTGAATTCAACTCATATTGCATTAGCTTACACAAGCTTCCGAGCTGACCAAAGCAACACATGCCATTGTCATAAGTTTGTCACCAACTTAGAATAATTCTAATTTAACATCTAGAATAAGCTTAGACAATGAGTTCTCCTCATTAGCTTTTCGAACAAACTTTTAAAAGTTACATGTTATTTCCTTATAATGAATGAAAATTCTCTCTCAACTTTGTCCATACAAAAATTCTTTTTGTGTTCATACACATTTGAATGTTTAGAGTTAATTAGTCTCCATCAAGACCCATAATTAACCAAGTACTAGTCTAGCATGCTTTAGACTACAATACTTTAGCATGTGAACAGAAGATGCATCATTCTGATTCTTCACAGCCCTAAGGATATCATAATATCACTTTGCAACATTCATCCCTTGTTAAGACAAAATAATGAGACTTATTCATAATCCTAAAACATCAATATTTAGGAAGGTCTCACAAATTATTATATATAGCACAAGGCTAAATTTCATCATTCATTTAAGGAACATAACTTGTTTACTTTTGATTTCCAACGATCTACCATTGACTCATAAGTACTTAAATATAAGTCTTAATCCAAGTCACTTGGTGAACACATTCATCACCAACAAGATGAATGTTTCTCGTCTACAATCACTATTATGTGTGAGATAGAGTCAACTAGATCGACACTCAACAACATGGCATTCATAATTTTGCCATAAGTGATTTGCACACATCTATTGTTATTCATTAGGAGATATGTATATTTAGGATGCTCTCCCAAATGAAGGTAAAATCTCCATATAGATCTAACAATAATAAAGTGGTAGACGCATCTACTTATAAATCTCGCAAGATTTATTAAAGGTATACAATAACATATAGTACTTTTACTTTCATATGTTAGAATTCACACTTGTGAATTTTCAATGACTTCTAATGAAGTATGTCGACATGAATGTCGTTAGTGTATTTCATCTCAATACACTCACTACGTTCTTTCATTACTCACTCATGATGTGGTTATACATTTGATGTTTCGTCTTTGACTTTTAGTCAATGTAACAACTCTCAAGTTGTTTATATCCAAGTATTTTCATGTATCATCCGTTTAAAACCATATTCTTTTAAGCAATGTATAACCGACGTTATAATTATTTTCCACAAAATAATTTATACGTCACAACCATTAGTGATTTATTTCTTTGTAAAAAATTGAATGTGTTATCCGAAGATATTGAACACCAAACAATAAAATACATTGGAAACTAAATCATAAGTGTCAATCACTTTTGAAATTGAAACGGAAGCATAGACAATATGTAGACATCAAATAGCAAAGTGCTTTTAGCTTCAGCACTTTATAATCTGATCGAAATCTTCTCAACAATATTGTCCCATGGCATGTCTTGAGGTACTCCCTCAATAAGACTCCATGCACTTGTAAGTACAAGTTCCCCATTTCATCTTGAAACTTTAAACTTGGACAATTTTGCTCAAAACAACACCAAGTTGTTACAAATACTACATTTAAGTAGTAAACTTGAACAATTAAATTTGTTCACAACAACACCAAGTTGTTTTTCACCAAATAACAACCACCAGGCTGTTACTTTGTTCACCATATGCTACTTCTAGTAAGAGTAGCGAACCATTTGAATTATTAATGTTATGCAAAACTTTGTTTTAAAAATAATTCAAAACAGTTTCTTAGTTTTGCAATATACAATACTAATAATATCAATTAGGGTTATGAAAACATAGATCAAACCCAAAATATCAAATGGTTTTATATTGTTTAGTCTTGCTACACATGTACTAAACATTTTCTAACACGCATGTTAGAAAAAAAATGTTATAACAAGCACATTATAGAATCGAACGTTTACATAAAACGTTTTCCAAAGATATAGTTTATAAAATAAACCATTTCTCATCATTTTTAATGCACTTATAGGCAATTAAATGTTTACATAAAACATTTCTGTTCATTATGAACAATCTCTAACCTCGTATTCGTGATACATATTTTCTAACATACGTGTTAGAAAATTTAAGTCATTTTATATAAAACATGACAAATCACAAATTAAAGTTGGTGATAAAATCACGCACAACTACACCATCACTTTATGGTGATTTAATTCTTGTATTCTTACTCTTGTATTTGTTTTTTCACTCTCATCAAATTAGGCACATAGCCTACTTTTAATACAAGAGACATGGGGTGGAGATAAGTCTCACTTAATTAAAGATTTTATTAGAGACATAAACTCTAATAAAAACTAATAAATTGACTTGAAACTCTCCTTAAAAGTCCCTTAATTAAGGATTTTATTAGAGACATAAACTCTAATAAAAACTAATAAATTGACATGAAACTCTCCTTAAGAGTTTATCTTCCATATGAAGAGTCTAGTAAATGATTTTAATTTCATTAAATTCATATAAATACCACACCATCACTTATGGTGATTTAATTCCTTGAAGCCAATCAAACATCAACTTCAATGTATGACATTTTATTTCTAAATCATACAAAGCATTAAAACAATGCTACAACAAATTGCTTATATAAAATGTCTACATAAAACATTTCAAAGCATTTGTATTTTAACCATTTTTAACAATCATGTTAAAATGAAAGAAATTCTAACGCGCACGTTAGAAATAATAACATTTCCACAAAATGTTAATTCGACTTGCTAAAAACACATATATGGTTCAAATAATAAGTCATTTCTAATACACACGTTAGAAACTAAACAATTAAAAAATTGCTTCCAAACTAACCCTTTTCATGAACGTTTCTAACACACATGTTAGAAGACAAATGATTACAAAAATCATTATAATACTTATTTGTTCATATCAATCAATGGGTGGATGAAGAGTCTACTTTAAATAGAGACTTAATTAGAGACATAAAACTCTAATCAAGTAACATAAAACTCTTATTTAAAGACATAAAAAACTCTACTAAAGAGACTTTAACGTTTACCAAAAAAAACGTATGGTTTACACCAATAATTCCGGTCTAACACATATGTTAGAGAATTTAACGTTTACAAAAAAACGTATGGTTTACACTAATAAACCCGATCTAACACAAAAGTTAGAAAAATTAACAATTCCCAAAATCGTTTCAAAACCAAACGTTGGAAACAAAACTATTCGTTTTGTACCACGGTATAGGATATAAGATTGTATCTCAATCTCAAAAAATCCAAACGCAACAAGTTGTACTACATACAATTTCCCAAAATAAATATTTATAAGATCATAACCTCTAAAAATATCTTTTTTTTTTATTCTATTATAAATCCTTTTGTAAACCCAAAATCCTTATCAATAAGGTTTTTAAGATTGTACCAACAATCTCATGGAATATGTTTTAAGTTTGTAGGAAATGGGTCACAATTTTGTTAAAAGAAATAATAAAAAATAAAGATACTCTCTTTAAACATTTGGGAAATTGTAGTACATGAACCATGTACAAATTCAAACGAAAATAAATATGAACTACAACATATTTAATAAAACAATCGATTCAAACCAATATCTTCAAAGGATAAAGTCTTCAACTTGATCTTTAACTGCGTCTACTTGTATGGTTCGTTGTGTTTTCAGTCAGTTGTGTAGACTTCAACGAGGTCTTGAACCACGTCTTCTTGTACAATAATTTCCTACAAAAAGAACAAACAAATGTTGACAATTATGGCTGAGGCACGTGTTCAACACGCTACCCTTAAAACAGATTTCACGCCTCTACTAAAGACGACGCGTCTGTCTCCCAGGGTACAACAGCCGAAGCAGTCTGTACTGCCGGAAATGACCACGGGCCCGAGGTTACACCGAATAGAATTATAGTGTTTGAACTTGTGGAAAACTGATGATACGAAGGTGATGGAATCGAGTAGAGAAAACTCATCTCTCTATAATTCCCAACATATGGATGTTCAAGTCTTCACCACTTCTCCAAGAATTCTTCATACATATTATCTTTCTCTTGTAGTTTTCTCATCATTCCAATGAGTCACATAGCCTACCATCTTTTTCCTTTACAAGAGTTGTGTGTTATAAAGAGTTTCTCTTAAGTGGTGATTTTATTAGAGACATAAAACTCTAATAAAAGTTTCACTTAATTAGTGATTTAATTAGAGCCATAAAAACTCTAATAAAAGCTAATCAAGTGATATAAAACTCTACTCAAGAGTTTCACCATATAATTTCACTAAATTATAAATTAACTAAATATCCATTCACTAATTTTCCCAACATTAAATGCTAAACACTAAACCCCACCCCCTCAAAAAAAAAAACCCTAACCCCTCACCCCCCACCCCCAAAAACCTAAACCCCCTCCCCCCCACCCCCCCCCCCCCAAAAACCTAACCCCCCACCAAAGCTAAAATGCTAAAAACTAAACCCAAAAAAACCTAAAAAACACACAAAAAAATTATTTTTTAGCTAAAAATCGCTACTTTTAGTAGCAATTTTTTTTTAAATTAAAAAAAATTGGGTAACGAAAATTAGCGACTTTTAGCTAAAAAATATTAAAAAAAGTGTGTTTTTTAGCTATTTTTTGTTGTATTCACAATTGTTCTCGCGGTTCTCGTAATAAAGGGTGGTTTCTAACAGATCATTCTCATATATATATATATATATATAGGGAAGGGTTTAAATAAGAACACCTATTTTTTGTAAGAGCCATGAGAACAATTCTCAGCCACTCATTTATATTCCTTTATGTTTAATTAAAAAGGTTAACTTCGTAATTATGTTTAATCTTATTCCACTATCATACATTCACCCTTCTGATCTCTCCTTTCATCCTTCAACCACCGCTCTTCCAATCTCTCCCTCCTTCTCTCTACCACCATGCCAGACTCATCCAATTCACAACTTGAAATCACAACTTTCAAGATCTAACACAACAAACAAACAAACCAACCATCAACAGAAATTAACCCTAAAAACCCAATTCCAACAAACAAGTACATAATTTGTAAGCAATTCTTCCAGAGGGACTGTTTATTGCGGCCCATTCAGTCGACAAACCAGAGTTATTCCTCAAAGCAACCACATTTATCACTTGAGTTCACACACCAAAAAAAACTTTGTGCACTGATATAGAGTTTCTAAACCCTAAAACAGCTTGTATCACTCGTCGTCGTGGTGAAAGGAGTTTGGTGTAAGCAAGAAGAAGACCTTCCTCATATACGCTACTACAAACACCGGTCACAACTGAAAGGTATTTTAAAAGTTCTCTGATTGATAGCTTCAACTAAAAATTTGTATATGATACGTATTGATGTTGTCAACAAATTGGGTATTTGAAGCATTTGGTATTAATTTTCATGTATCTATCGAAAATCTCTTTGAATGTAATGAATTGTTTTGATTTTTTTTGTTGAATTTAGGATTTGTTAGTGCTTGACGTTATAAAAGTAAAGCCTAATTTTTAGTTTTTCCATATAGTTCACAATTGGATGAACTGTTTTGATCTCTGGTCTTATTTGCTGTAAGAAACATTTTTTTTGTTTTGATCCTCTCGAAGGAACTAGTTGTTGGTTCGTTGATTTTGATCTGCAAATTTGCAGTAAAAAATAGGATGATCAGGTGGTTAGTTGGTGTCTAAGCAAATTTTGTTTGATTTTGATGGGTCATGAAGTTGTCAAGAGGTTAAGTGTTTGATTGATTTCTAAGATTGCACTTTGTGATTTAGATAGAAATTTAGTATGTATGTCGAGATCCTCTCTGCATATTTTCATCTCCTCTATAGGCATTTGTTGATCAATAAAAATAAGAAATGTAATCAAGGTATTAGATTTTCAGAAACTAATTTTTTTAAACGAGATAGCGACGTACCCTTTAAATCTACTTCAAAAGCTTTACACCAATGTGTATATGACAGGACCAAAAGTCTCAGCACTTGAGGTAACACCTTACTACACTCATTGACACTTACTAATATATAATTTTTAAGAACTGAAAGTGAGAGAAATTATATTATGTTATATTAATAACTAGTTAATCTATTTGTTGTGCCTATGCATGAATCCAATAGTCTATCATTGAAGATTATTCAACAAGCGACTGGCCATGGTGGAATCGTTAATGCCCACACACCAAATCCACTAGCTTAATGTTCAACATATTTTCTTTATTTTATCCATATTAAATATTAGTTTTTATGTACACAATCACTACAAATTCCTATTTATCCTTATTTTCTTTTTAATCAAGTGTCATAGTTGCTCAGCTGCATTCAAGTTGGTTTAATGCTATTTGTTTTATAATGCAATATGGTTTGACATGTTACGCAACTCCTTCGGTTGTAAAACGTTATATATGAAAAAATCCTCGATTTTCTAATTTACTTTAGCCCCCTAAAAAGTTGATCTGACCCTTGACAGAAGATACGGTGGTGCAAACGCTGGCTAGGGGATGTTTGATACTCCAAAGGAGGTGATGTGTGCTTATGATGCTTGGGCAATGTGACTAAAATGGTCAAAATCCAGGACCAACTTTAAGATACCAATGGTGTTCCCGTTCCCACAGTGGCGAAGCTTGAGATTTCCGACCGGGGAGGTCAAAAACGTATATACCCAAAAATTTCTATAAAACGGGGGGTCGAAAATGTATATACCCAAAAATTTCTATACGAAAACTATATACTCTCCACTACTGAGTGAAAAGTTCGGGGGGTCGGCCGCCCCCACTATCCTTCGCCCATGCGTTCCCATATCGCCGAAAATTGAAGGAAAAGATGAATTCTAGTGGTTGTAGTATTAACACTAGCAACAAGTGTCAAGTAGTGACTTCAGTGGGTCAACTCTTTAGTACTAATGGTTCAACAATGATAATGAAGATGATGAGGCCTAACAGTACCACCAACCAAGCAACTAGTCATAATGATGTAGAAATCGAAACGAATCTAGGTGGCCCTTTAAAAAACAGGATAACAAAACAGTTTGTACACTTTATTAATTCGATGTAATTACTACTTACATCTTATGTTTAATTTGTTGGTGGATTCCACATCTTTTTATATTTTATATGTACGTGTCAATTTATATTTACATCATGTGTAAACTATTCACTGCCACATATTTGTGTATGTTTCACATATGAGTAGCTGAATTACAAGTGTGTAAATCGTGCTCTGTTACATATTTGTGTCTATTTAACATAGTGCAGCTAAATTACACGTGTAAAGTGTTGAGTGTTATATTTATGCTTATTTTTTAATTATTATGATTTATACATGTGTAAACCTTTATATTTATGCTTATTTTTTAAAGTATTATGATTTACAGTTGTGTAAACCTTTGTATATATGATTTACACATGTGTAAACCTTTATATTTAAGCTTATTTTTTTAATTATTATGATTTACACATGTGTTAACCTTAATATTTAAGCTTAATTTTTAAAAGTATTATGATTTACACATGTGAAAACCTTCATATTTGTGTTTATTTTTTAAAGTAATATGACTTACACATATGTAAACATCCGTATGTATGACTTACACATATGTAAATCTTCGTATATATGATTTGTCTTCTGTGTAAACCTTCATAATTATGTTTATTTTTTAAAGTATTTACACATGTGTAAACATTCGTAATTATGCTTATTTTTTAAAAGTATTATGATTTACACATGTATAAACCTTCATATATATGATTTACGCATGTGTAAACCTTCATATGTATGCTTACTTTTTTACAATTATTATGATTTACACATGTGGAGACCTTCGTAGATATGATTTACACCTGTAGAAACCTTCATACAGATGAATTACATATGTGTAAACATTCATAGTATCATATTTATGCTTATTTTTTTAAAGTATTGTGATTTACACATGTGTAAACCTTCATATAGATGAATTACATATGTGTAAACCTTCATATTTGTGCTTATTTTTTCAAAGTGTTACGATTTACACATGTGTAAACCTCCATATTTATGCTTATTTTTTAAAAAAATATTATGATTTACACATGTGTAAACCTTCATATTTGTGCTTATTTTAAAAGTATTATGATTTACACATGTGTAAACTTTCATATATATGATTTACACATGTGTTAAAACATGTGGAAATCCCGGTACCGAAACACAATACCAACACAATTCCCCTTATCACTAAATGCAGTCACATTGGAATTCCCTAATTTAATTGCATCAATGATTACAACTATGGATCAATTACCACAACCAAATGATTTACACATGTTAATATTGTAATATTTATTTCATTTGTAAACTAGAATCTGATTGTAACATCAAAGTGCAATAATGCATTTCAAATTCTTAATAACTACAACTATACTTCTGAATATTAAAGCCACCAGATTAGATTAGCTGTAAAGTTTCTAAGTTCCCAATGGTTATCAGTTAACTTATTCCCCAAGCTTTTTGCAACTAGGCATGTCATCACAGACAACATCAGTTGGTGCAGCTGAAAAACAAGAAGCAATTAGATACTGCAAGCAAAGCCTTTCAACACACAACCTCAACTATACTTACATATGGTTCAATGTGCAGGTATGGATTCTGTAGAAGACTCCTCACAAGGCGCATTAAAGCAAAAAGAAGTTGGAAGTTGTTTAAATTACGAGTCATCTGAAATCATCATCAGTCATGAGCCATCGTGGTTAAGACCTTGCTTTAAAGACATATAGATGGACAATAAAACAATGTAAAAATTGCAAAACAAATACCTCTCCAGCAATAAAATATATGAAATAAGGAACCAAATGATCGAGCCTTGCATCAGTCGCCAAGCTTAACAGCGCTTTGTTGAAAATAACTGAGTTTGATCGACTTACGGTGAGGTCCGTTATCTTTTCAAAGTAAAGCTGCACCATAACCAAAAAGTTGCAAGTTACAACACAAGGCGGGATCATGTGTTGATAACAACAATAATACCTGAAGCTCTATCGAGCACATGTTTTGATACTTTTACGTCTAAACAATCACTGTTTGGTTCAAACAAACTATCAAATTCAGGCATTTTTTCTCCAAAAATGACAAGTATGGATCAATCACCACAACCAGAACAGTTAAAATAAAACTTCAGATCTAATATTTACCTTGAACCAATCAGCTTACGAATACATCACCTCTCTTCAAGTTGTTTTGCCTGCAAAAATCATGCAAACAGAGAATCCCTATCTCTATCCTTTCTACCTCTTCTCTCATCAAACTCTTCACCGTCCTCCTCCTCTCTCATCAACGCCTCCCCCAACTTCTCCAAATATGCCTCTGCCACACTCTTCCGCTTCTCTGTCGTCGTCTCCACTTCCTCCGATTTAATTCTGTCATGATGCCGCTACATGTTTGTCGTTGTACACCTCAGAATCACAACTTTTAATGTCGTCTTCATCATTTTCAAAGAACACGTCTGGTTGTCCGGTATAAACCGCTTGAATTTGTGTATGTTATTTTCATCAACTGCCTTGTCTCCGGCGTCAACCTTGGGGTTGTGAGCTAATCAGGAAAAATGCAATTTGGGGATTTACGACTTATGAGATGTAAGGGATTTTATGTGTTTTAACTATACTGCCCTTTCTACTCTTTTATTTTATGTTCTATTCTCATTTAAACCCACTTTAATCTTAGCCTTAATTTTGGATAATCTATGGATCGAAATTGTTCTTAGTGTTCTCATAAAAATATTTGTTCTCAAGATAACCCTCCCTATATATATATATATATATATATACTAGCTTATATCCCGTGTGACACACGGGTTCAAAAAATAAAATTTAAAACATATTAATAAATATGATGAATGATTTTTAAAGAATAGAAAAAAACATGTAACCAAGTAATTTAAAATAATAATGTTTTGACGCTTCTCAGTTCAATTTTTAATTTTATGAACACAAGTTTCAATTTAGTAAGTTGTTCAGGAAATATAAGCCGACATCTTCATTTTTTAAAATGTCCTATGAAATGTTTGTTTAGAGTATGAAATAATAGAAATTAATGTTAATCTAAAATAAAATAATAAAAATAAGTAAATAAATAACAAACTAAATAATTTAACATGAAAGATGTACAAAAAAAAAAAAAATATAAACACACATTACAAATTTCTAAAAACTTCTTTGTATACAACATTTGATCTTGTATTTGAAAGATTACCATCACTATCTAGAATAACAACTTTGAGGCCATCTCGTCTTGTAACTCTTGATAATGCAACATACAATTGACCATGTGTAAAGACTGGTTTTTTCAAAAACAAACCAACTTTGGAGAGAGATTGTCTTTGACTTTTGTTTATGGTCATTGCAAAAGATACCGCAAGCGGGAATTGTCTTCTTTGTAACTTAATGTGATCAACATCCGGTGTTGATTCATCTAAAGCGAGGACAAAACTTTATAAGGTTTTCCACCTGATCAACATCCGGTGTTGATTCATCTAAAGCGAGGACATAATCCTAAGCTTCAAAAATAAAAAAAAATCAATTTCAAGTATCCAGACTTTTAGATCAAGCACATGTTGAGGCTTTTGTATTGTTAGCTAAAAACAAAAATTTTAATAACAAAAATGAAAACGAAAATAGTTTAGCTTACCATAAGTTCATGCAATGGTATCTTCACCTTTGAGACCATGATTTCACAGTTGTATGCGGGCCGATGATCAATCTGAAAGAAGTTCATGAGTGTCAAAATAATATTTCTAAATAGAGCATATTCAGAAACCAGAATAAAGGTACTAAATAGAGCATATTCAGAAACCAGAATAAAGGTACAAGTTCATAACATAAAATTAATATACTATTTTACCATTTCAACTTTACTCATGGGTGAAACAAAAGTGGGAAACCACCTAACCTCCTGGTATGCATTTAAGATGCTAGAATAGCCCGTGTAATGCAATGAATCCGAGCTTTGAGAATCACCATTCGAAACTATGAAGAATTAGAGGTTGCAAGAATTAACCATTAATAGATATTTGCATTTTAGCATAACTAATTAAAGCACACTTACCTGTAAAATCTACAGCAACCATGAACATCAATCAAAGTAGAATGAACATCAACCAAACACCATGAACCCATTTTGACTTGTTGCACGACCTCCCCATGATGCTGAAAGAAACAAAACGACAAACTGTAAAAGTCATTTAGGAAAGCATAAATATGGATCTGATCCCCATTTAACCCATCGGGTGTTTAGTTATCCTTTTTTTAGTTTACCCATTTGACCCTTAAAGGATTAACCCTGATCATCTAATCATAACCAAATGGGTCCAAATGGACACCTCTAATAATTACAAAAATAAAAAGATATATTACCTTTAGCGTTTCCATCTCTTCTTTTGTAGGACTAATAGAATTTTATCGCGAATTTTTATAATAATCACTTACAGTGATCTCCGGTGTTAGTAGCTGGGTGATTTCCTTGAAGAGCTCTTCAAATCCTTTCAAAGAAAACTCAAAAAAAAAAAAGTAAATCAACCCATATTTTCGACTACCCACATCAAGAAATTCAAGAAAAGTGCAAATTTTAACCCAATTTTGTGACTTTTTTGACAACCCACATATTCAATTCAAGAAAAGTGCAAATACATATTCAATTCAATAATCAAACTGTAAGGTTCAAAGATATTTAAAATCAAAGTTTAACAAAAAAAACCACATACACAATGGTTAAATTGTTAAAAGGTAAATTAGGGTTTACTGGCAAATAAATCAAAGATATCAAGCAAATCATCAAAGAAAAACAGAACACACCAAACATACTTTATTAAATCGGTTGGCAATTGATTAATTAGGGTTTCAAATCGAATAGATCTGTGACGTATAAATTAGGGTTTTAGAAAATGAACGACATACATGAATCCTACAATTTCCCAATAGACTACCCGATTAAGTTCTTCAACAACACCAAAATTATCATCCTTTGTAATGAGATTAATAGAAATGAGATGAAAGAAATCTTACATGAAGAACAGGGCCACAAGGTTGTCTGCGACAGCAGGCTAGCTTTTGGATTGTGTAAAAACCCTAGAGAAGTATCTTGCGATGAAGGTGAATAGTAGAAAAAAAAGTAGATCTTTGATGTAGATGAAGTATCTTACAATGGATTGAGAACAAAGGAGAGAGAGGTAAGATAGAGAACGGCTAAAACTTTGGGAAAATTATTAGGGTTAGGAAGGATACATGGAACCCAAAGAAAAACCCGATTCAGGAATTTAGAGACGTGGATAGGCTTACAAACGAACACCATAGCAAATGAAAGGAGAAGGGGACATGTGTCTCAGATGAATGTGGAGGGGACACGTGTCCCAACCTTTTGTTCTTTTATTATAGATAGAGATGTATGTATATATATATATATATATATATATATATATATATATATATATATATAGGAATAAGTAAAAATGAGAACCACCTCGAGTTGTAAGAACCAGCGAGAACCACCCCCGCGGGGGGCCGTTGACCACGATTTTTTTTTTACAACTAGATGTGTATATTTTAACACCCTACGTAAAGTTTGGGTTTAAACGGCGCGCCCGACGGGGTAGTTTTTTACGCCCAAAGTTTGGTTAAAAAAAAAGAAAAATTAAAAAAAAATAAAAAAACCCAAACTTTGGGCGTAAAAAACTACCCCCTCGGGCGCGCCGTTTAAACCCAAACTTTACGTAGGGTGTTAAAATATACACATCTAGTTGTAAAAAAAAATCGTGGTCAACGGCCCCCCGCGGGGGTGGTTCTCGCTGGTTCTTACAACTCGAGGTGGTTCTCATTTTAACCTTCCCCTATATATATATATATATATATATATATATATGGTGGGGTTACTCTACAAAGTGTGTTTTGTCTAAAAAGTGTAAGAAGTAATTATAGCCATTAGATTAGGTAATTGATGGATAAGATTAAATGAATGACATAATTGTAATATTTATTTTAATTAAATTGATTAATTTATTGAATTAAGGGTATAAAAGTAAATTCCCTATGCCTTAAATTTAGGAAATCACATGCAACTCACATGTAACTTCCCCCGTCTTTTTTAAACGTCAATAACTTTTTTATACATAATTTGTTTTTAAAAAAAATTATACCATAATAATGAGCGTTTTTTATCTTTAATATGCGTACCATATTACTACATATCTAAAAAATTAAGATTCATGTAATTCAGACACTAGTGTGTTTTATATAGTGTCTGCGTGTTTTATTGTGTATTTCACTAGTGTGTTTTATATTGTGCATTTCAGTCACTGTTGTGTTTTATGAGTGAGGGAATGTGTTTAATGTGAAAACTGGTATAACACAATATGAAGAAATCAGTTGATAAAACACAACGTCAAGAAATAATGAATGTTTTTTTATGTTTCGAAATAGAGTAAACTGTCATTTTGGTCCCTATGGTTTAGGCACTTTTGCCATTTTAGTCCAAATCTCAAACTTTTTAAATCTGGGTCCCTGTGGTTTCACTTTTATTGCCATTTTAGTCCAAAATTAAGAGTAAACTGCCCTTTTGGTCCCTTTGGTTTCACTTTTATTGCCATTTTAGTCCAAATCTCAAACTTTTTGGAACAGTTAAAAAAAAGGGGGATTTTGAATTTTGGACTAAAATGGCAATAAAGATGAAACTACAGGGACCTAGATTTAAAAAGTTTGAGATTTGGACTAAAATGGCAAAAATGCACAAACCACAGGGACCAAAATGGCAGTTTACTCTTCGAAATATATGAGGGATGTGTTTAATTGTGAAAATTGATATAACACGGTGTGAAAAAACCGTAAACTGATAAAACACAATGTTAAGACATGATGAATTTGTTTTATGTTTCGAACTTCGGATAAATTAATTATGGATACGAATGATGTAACTGCCAATTTTGAATAGTTAATAGACATAACTTTCCATAAAAAGATCCTTTTATTATTATGATATAAAATCTTCCAAAAATAGTTGTAATTATTCAATTACCTTAATGCCCTTTAGTAAAATAACACTAGATGCCACATGTCACAAGGAGATTGCTTCCTACACTTTGTAGGAAAAGTAGGCTTTATAGCCAACTCCTACCGTATATATACATATATATATATATATTAAGGGTAGGGTTCGGCTACAAAGTCTATTTTTCCTACAAAGTGTACAAAGTCATAAAACACCATAATTTCAGCCATAAAACACACTTAAAACCCATAAATAACATAGTGAAGATCATTAAAACACAATATCCAAACCCTAGCAGTACATAAAAAATTCAAACACACTATCGTAGAACTATGAATGTAAAACACAACATGATAATCAACATAAAACACACTAATATTAGTCATTCGATAATCAAATCCTTATCGTCCAAAACACAACACAAAACCCAAAAATATGGCGTTTTAGTAGTCTTCACTTTGTTATTTGTGGGTTTTAAGTGTATTTTATGGATGACATTATGGTGTTTTATGACTTTTTACACTTTGTAAAAAAAAATAGACTTTGTAGCCAACTCCCACCATATATATATATATATATATATATATTCATTGTAAACAATATCATGTAACACGCGTGATCTAACAATGCAATACAATACAATATAATACGATATGATTTATTATACAATAGTAATGTAATACAATATGCTAAGATTTGATAATTTATTGATTTACTCAATTATAATATAATATAATAACAATAAGATACGATACAATATAATAAGTTATGATTTATGATTTATTATAGTATACTACAACATAATAACAATATGGTAGATTACTATGTGATTTGCTTTACTATAATATGATATAACAAAATAGATATGATTATGATGATTTAGGAATATGATTAAATACAAACCATATTTCGCATATAAATTGTAAGAACCATTTAAAATGTGTCATATGAGATTCAACCAATTATAGAGAAATGATAAAGTAATATCCTAAATAATATCAATTATATTGAATTCCCTATAAATATGCTAACAACCAATTAATTCTTTATTTGGATCTTCCGTTTGCTTTCAATGTGCTGATTAAAAAAGTGTTGATATTATTCAAATATGTGTTAAAATCAATTAACTTGATTAATTTTCATGTGCTAAGTGCTACTTTTATGTATGTATTGTTTTGCTATGTGTTGATTTAACTTTTTTTTAAGTGCTACGATATGTTCTTACGGTTTTTATGATAAATATGGTTTGTACTGGAAGCAACTCCTGAAGATTTTTTTTTTGCCAAAGTTTAGTATCTAAAAAAAACTTATTTACCTTGGAATTTGAATCAAAATACTAGATAGAATTGTGGAGATTTACATAGAAGACAAATCATATATACGATGAAATTTTTGTTAAATTCTAAAGAATTTTAATGTGTTTCCAACTCTTGTAATATAGAAAAAGAAAGAAAAGCCCAACTAAGGAATTAGAATGAATTTTTAAGAATGTGTTTATGATTTAACTTTGAAAAGAAATTTGGAAATGGTATGAATTTATTGCTCTTTAATTACTCCTATAAATGCAAAGCAAAGGCAAGCCAGACCTTCATGTCATTCACACCAATGGCTACCACCGGCTCCTCAAAGGACCGAAAACAGCTTCATGTGGCGATGTTCCCATGGCTTGCGTTCGGTCACATCATCCCTTTCCTTGAACTCTCAAAATTCCTAGCCCAAAATGGTCACAAAGTCTCGTTTCTTTCGACCACTAGAAACATCCAACGTCTCCCCACCCTCCCTTCCCACCTCTCCCCACTCATAAATCTTGTTAAACTCACTCTTCCATGTGTTCAAGAGCTGCCCCATAATGCAGAGGCCACCATGGATGTCCGCACTGATGAAATTCATTACCTCAAGAAGGCTTTCGACGGTCTTCAGCCGGAGGTCACTCGGTTTCTTGAGGAAGAGTCTCCAGACTGGATTATTTATGATTTTGCTCCCTACTGGTTACCGCCCGTGGCGGCTGGCCTTGGAATATCGCGAGCTTTTTTCTTGATGGTTAACGCATGGTTTATGGCTTTTATGGGATCTTCTCCTGAGGACTTGATTAATGGTTCTGATTATCGGAAGACAGCTGAGGATTTTTTGACACCACCTAAGTGGGTTCCCTTTCCGACCAACATATGCTACCGGAAGCATGAGGCCAGTTGGATGGTGGGCAACATTTCTGTTAATGCTTCTGGTGTTTCGGATGCATATCGTTCGGGGATGGTTTTGAAGGGATCTGATTGTATATTTATAAGACATTGCTATGAATTCGAACCCCAATGGCTAACCCTTTTGGAGAAGCTGCACCGCTTACCGGTGGTTCCTGTGGGATTAATGCCACCCGAAACACCCACCAATGTCGAAGATGGCGCTTGGATGACGGTCAACAAGTGGCTCGATGGTCAACAAAAAGGTCGTGTGGTGTATGTGGCATTAGGAAGTGAGGTTATAGTGAGCAAAAGAGAGTTGTCTGAGTTAGCTTTGGGTCTCGAGCTATCCGGGTTGCCATTCTTTTGGGCTCTCAGAGAACCTGCAGGTTCTACCGAGTCTGACTCGGTGGAGTTGCCAGATGGGTTCTTGGAACGAACTCGTGGCCGTGGAATGGTGTGGACGAGTTGGGTACCTCAGTTACAAATACTGAGCCATGAGTCGGTGGGTGGTTTCTTGACTCATTGTGGATGGAGTTCGGTTGTGGAAGGGCTAATGTTCGGCCGCCCTCTAATAATGCTGCCATTTTTGGTGGACCAAGGTCTGAATGCTCGAGGACTGGTGGATAAGCAAGTGGGAATCGAGGTGCCTAGAAGCGAAGAACATGGGTCCTTCACCAAGGACTCGGTGGCCCGATCAGTGAGTTCGGTTGTTGTAAATGATGAAGGGAAGATTTACAAGGCGAATGCGATGGAGTTGAGTCGTATATTCGGAGACACTAAACTGCAAAAGAAGTATATAGACGATTTCATAGACTATTTGGCAAAATGGAGGGGTATTGCTGCTTTTGATCATTAGCGTTTAAAGAATGTGGTTTATTGCGGTGTTGGTTTGTTTAGATGATCAAAGGTTGATTGGAATAAATTTCACCAAATTTATGAGCAAAATTAGTAAATCACGATGTTCTAACTCAATTCAACAACTTAATTAAAACAGATTTAATGACTAATTAGATAGGAATATATATCATGAAGGTAAAATCAATTTAATAAAATAAATTGGCTAACACATTTAATCAGTGGTCTTAAGTTACACCCAAGATATCATCTAGTAGGGATACACATGATCATACAAGTAACATCGTTCCATGGTTTAACTTCTTTTGATTTGAACTCTTTAGAGCATCTACAACAATAAACCAAAGTTTGAAATCCAAACTCACATAAGCACCCACATTATTCCAAATCTTAACCATTTCAAATCCCCTATTTTTTACAACAATAAACCATTCTAAACCCTGACCTCATCATCTACTTTTCCTTTTATTTAACCTATTAATAATTTATTTATCTAGTTTATAATTAATTAGTTATTTATTTATTTCTTAGTTAATTTATATTATTTTTTATTTTTTGATGATTTGGTATATATTTTGTAATAAATTAAAATAAAAAACTAAAAAGGAATATTTAATTTTTCTAACGGTTATTTTTTCAAACGCCTAGTTTTTCAATGACAATTTCTTTCCCAACTATAAATTCAATTCATATTTCATCTCACAAGTGCACCTACAAAAGACTCATAAAAAAGATAAGGAGACCATGGACTAAATACGAAGACATAGCTTTGGTCACCTTTTGGGTTTAACGTGTCCAAGAATAGGCTAGGAGCCATTGCATTTAAAACAACCTTATTTCAAGAATCTCATCAATGTGTAGGTGATACCAATCGCTCTTCGCACCAAGCTGTTTCAAGGTTTAGGACTATGTCCGTGAAGTTTAGCACATTTCTTCAACTCTTCAACATCGTTATGACTCACAACAATGGCAGAAGCGATTGGCGAGGCACTTTAGGAATACCAATTTACAAGTGATAGAAGATTTGCTCACATCTCGTCCTGACGATTACTAAGAAACCATCTTTATATGCATCCAATTGAGTATTCGGATGCCGACTCCAACGGTTCAAGGGTTGTTGAAGATTAGTTTAATTATGTACTGTGTCTAAGTTTAATTATCTACTTTGTTTGGTTTAATTATCTAGTTTGGTTAGATTTAATTATCTCTTTATGTAATGTTTTTAATTTCAATTTATGTAATGTATATTTTTAATTTATTTTGTTTTTAATTTATAAATTTTCTTTTTTTAGTTTATATTAATTTTATTATATACATTTGTTTTTTTTTTTAAATTTATGTTCTTTTAATTTATATACTTAGGTTATTATTATAAACAATTTTAAGGTTTATTTTAAATTAAACAAAAATAGGTTTTTTTTATGGGGTAGGCTAAATGTATCCCCTCTTATTACTTTTTATACCCCCTTCTATAAAATCACATTAAAACTTGTAAGATTTACCCCTATACAAATTATCATTTAAAAAAAATATTCTTTTTGTTACAAAACGAATTTAAAAGTGTAAAAAAAGATTACAGACGCTTTGTTTTTAAATTGTCTTTTAGTTTTTATTTAAAAACATAATTTTTTGAAAAGTTCTCAGATATTGTTTTTAAAGACACTTTTTCAAATAGTATTTTGATTATGTTTTTTATTGAACATCTTTACAAATAAATAATAAAATTTTTTATAAAAACAATAAAAAAAGTTTTGAATTCTCGTTTTAAAAAAAAAAGTCTATATTATGGTTTTCCCTCGTCTAGTTTGTATTTTAAAGGTCTTACTTTTATAATTTTTAATACTTTAAGGGGTTGTTTGGCAACTTCTGAATTATTAAGTGCTAAACCAGTAAAAGGTCTTAACCATTAATTGCTGAACAAATAAGAGGTCTGAACTGTCGCAACCCCCGCCCCCTATCTCTCCCGGGAACGGGAGGACGCGAAACCAGTTTTGGTGGTATCGGTGTTTAACATTTTGGCAGCGGAAATTACATCAGGACCGTAGTTATGAAATATTTATCAGAGTAAATACTACGCTTTTATAATATTAAACGTATTGGGATAAAACCCAAGTTTTCATTACAAACATTTTTATAGGGAAAATCCCTATTTTATTGAATAAAAATCTTCTTTTATTTAGGTAACTTTTATAGCCACTTTTTTCCAAGAATTCAGTGCTGTCCAGCTGGCTTCTAGTTGGCTTTCACATTTTGTTACCTGAAACGTGTTTAAAAACATTTTGTCAGTGGAAAATACTGGTGAGTGAATCCAAGTTTAATCAAGAAGAGTGTTAGGATCAAAGGCTCTCATGATTGTGCTTGTTTGTATAATTTGAACAAATCAAATGGAAATGAACAGAGTTTAAGTGCAGCGGAAATGAACAACAAACTTTGTAAACACAATCATAAAGAGAAATGGATTTGATGAACACATGAATTGCTTCAGTCGAAAGATTACAAAGTAAATCAAATGATTACAAACATGCTTACAAATCAACTCCCCTCAGCCTGATACTCCAGTAGTTGGTTGCACAAGATGAAAGGATTGAATTGAGGAGAAGAACTCACTCAAAACGATCAAATGTAACAGTACAGAATATTGCTCCATTTATAGACAAGCCAAACCACTAAGGCATCTCAGCTGACGTCACCATGAAAGCGACGTCTAACAGCCTAACAACCTGTAAAAACTGTTCCTATACAAACAATGCTAATCTTAACCACTGATTCTACATGAGACAAACACTAAACTACTGCTATCTTCTTCCATCAGTGCTTTCCTCAAAGTTGATCAGTCCTTGAGTGGGCAGTGCTTTGTCATCAGTAGATAGATCCAGCAGTGTTTACTTCTTCAGGGCTTTGTCAGCAGTTGAAAGGGTATCAGCAGTTGTATACGGACAGTGGATATAGAGCCATCAGTTGTTATAAGCACTTTCAAGGGGAAATCCTAATGTAAACAGCTGCTTATTGTGAATCCACTGTTATGATCCGGTTTTGGCTTTCATTATCTGTTCCTCTGGTAGGGTTCAATCCCAACAATCTCCCCCTGGAACAGATAATGCCAAAACCCTTCATTATTCTGGATTTTTATTTCTCATCAGAAGTTCCTTAGCTTGTCTCTTAAATTCCAATTCAAAATCCTTGGAACTTGAATCATCCTCATCCCTGCACAGTGTAAGTTCAAGGAGATCCTGCAAATCTTCAACACTAAGGCCTAGTGTTTCTTTCCTTGATATGTACTTCACTTCGCCATTGGATCTGACTAGAGTCAATACGTGGGTCTTTTGGTCAGACATCCACTTTAGTACTTTTAAACCCAATGGGTTTCTTGGGAGAGATTTATTCAGTGATGAGTTTGGAGATGTTGGCCTTGTGAAAAGTTGCAAACTTTTAAACATTTGTTTGAAGGCCATTTCGATGACATCATTTGCTGCAACTATATCTTCTGCAGTTTCTCTTTCAATCAGCTCTTGCCTCTCAATGTCTGTCATTTCTGTTGAAGTGTTTGGTGATGCAGGTTTGGTTAATACCTTTTTAAAAAGGTTTTGAAGTTTTATTGAGCTATCTTCTTTTAGATCCATTTTCTTGATGGCATCTGTGTAGTACTCAACTTCCTTTTCTTTTTCTTCTTCACTGGTCAACAATTTTCCTTTCTCTTGGTTTATCACAAGGCTCGGTTTAACTGTTGATGTGATCAGGGTTTTAAGAGCGTCAAGCTACTGTTCTAGCTTGTTGTAGTCAGGCTTCTTAGAAGTCTCTGGGACTGTTATTCTTCTTTTCTTAAGCCTTTCATAAGCTTCGTCGGTATACTGCTTTGTCCATTTTGCTATGGCTTCAGCAGTATCCACCTTAGCATCTATCAGTTCCTTTTTTTTTCTTTTTGTATTCTAATGTAAGATCAGCAATGAGCTTTTTATATTTGTTCCAATTTGGAGCTGTCTTCTTCTTTCTTGGATCATTTTTAATCCTTTCAATTCTGTTTGCTTCATGCTTTAAGGCAACCATTGGCCATTCTTCAAATTGGTGTTCTTCAGCTTGATATAATTTTTCTTTCATGATGTATACAAGATAACTTTTTCTCATTTCTTTTCGTTGATCTGCTTTTTCTTTGCTCAGATCTTGTGCATAGTTTTCCATCAGCTTGACTTTTGTGAGCAAAAATTCCAATTTTTCAGAAATGGCTTCATCACCTTGATCTTTGCATTCGAGCTTAGCTTTAATCTTTGTTTGCCTTGCTTTCATCTCGAGATATTCATCCATGTCTTCTGGGACTATGAAGCCTATGAGAGAAGGAAATCTTCTTTTTGAAGGATCATCCTCGGTGTAAAATTGTCTCATCTCATTTTTGACAGCTTCTAGTTCCAGTGGATATTTTGCAGCAACAGGATCATATTTTTCATCAGTTGCCTGAGTTATTTCTCTTTTTCTTTTGTGAAGCTTTATGGGTGGAGGTAATTTTGGTTGTGATGTAGGAATGATGAGAGCAGTGGTGGATGGTTGACAAATAGCTGTTGAAACAACTGGTGTTTCAACTACTGTTGTCATTACAACTACTGATGTGTCAGTAGATGTCTTCTGCATTTGAGCAAGGGTTGAAGGAGGTGAAGTTGTTTTTGGTGGATCAGTGGTTTGACAAGCAGCTGTTGAAACAACTGGTGTTTCAACCACTGTTGTCATTACAACAGATGTTGTAACACCTGATGTCTTCTGCTTTTTAGCAGGAGGCGATGGTGGTGATGTTGGTGGTGGTAAGACAATGGTTTTGGTGTGTGTTGTAGTGGTGTGTGTTGATGAGATGGCAGCTATTTGGCTAGCAGTTTTTGAAACCACTGTTTTATCAGCTGTTTGGATGGAAGTATGAGATTTTGTGGTTTGAGGTTTGGAACCTTTTGGAAGTGATTTAGATGCCTGTTTTTCTTGTTCTGGTTCAATATATAAGCCATCTTCTATTCCCTTCTTTTTCAACTTGATTTTCTCCCCCTTTTTGGCATTATCTTCAAGGGGTTTATCCATGAAAAGAATAGTGGAAGGAACCTTTCCAGTGGTGCTTTGTATATGAGCCTTGCTAACTTTGATACCTGCTTGAGTATCTTTAAATCTTAACTCCACCATGTTAGTCAGCATTTGTACATGTATTGCATGTTGCTGATCAGCCATTTGTTTTTGCTTTTCAAGCAGATGTTGAAATAAGTTCCACAACTCATTTGCAGCAGGTGCAGGTTGTGCAGGTGCTTGAGCTGGAACAGCAGTAGATTGTGCTTTTTGAGCTTTTAACAGCTGTTGCACCATATCCTTTATTTCACCAACTGAAGTTTCATGTTTTTCAACTCTGCCCGTCAATTCCTGATATTTTAAATCATCACCCACTTTAATGGGATCATCTGATTCCCCACCAGTGGTGGTTGTATCAATGTGTGACTTAGGAACTGAGTCCCAAAAATCACCCATTGATGCCCCTTGTTCTTGGTACTGGGGACTTCTTTCTTCAGCACTTGATAGCCTTGTTATTTTACCAGTGGTCAAAACGAACTCACTAGTGGTTACGAGAGGTGCTATGGAAGAAATTGCCTTCAAGGGAGTCTTACTAATGAAACAACTGTCCAACTGAAGATCTGTTGATCCATCACTTGTAGTTGCTGCTCCACTTGAACTACCACCAAGAGTTACTTGTAACTCAAGGGGTGTAACCTCCTCAGTTGTTTCTGGGATAGCAGGGGTAGTAGCATCAGACCCAGTCACTTGTGGGAGTATACTCTCAGTGATAGGTGATAGAGAGGAACTGGTTTGTGTCTGAGCTATAGCAACTGCATGCAACAAGGGTATTATGGATTGTGGTAATATGATTGGTGAAGGTATGGGTGTTGAAAGAGACATGTCCTTGGGATCAGGACTGAGGAAGATGAATCCGATTGGGTCCAGAGCTTCATATTATGGGGTCCCTGTGCTTACAACCTGATCCTTTTGTGAGGATGCAGGAGGAGTTTTAGGTAAGGGTGGAGATCTTTCTACCAATTGCTGTGAGGAAGTAGCAGCAGTGGTTTTTGGTGACATTTGTGTTGTCACTGGCAGTTGCTCTAGGATCTCATCTTCCAAAGTTGCCTTTTTCTTGGGTTTAGTGGGCTTTTTGTATGATTTCTTTTTGGTCTTTTTGGTAATTGCAAGTGTGGGTTTCAAAGCAGTGGTTGTGCTGCTATGATCACCTGGAGCAGTGGGCTGAGCAGCAGATGTCTGAGGAGCAGTGGTAACTGCTAAATTCTGCTCAGGCACCTCTTCTTTTGTTTTCATTGGTGTCATCATTCTAGAAAATGTTTCAGTTGTTAACCCTTTTATTTGAAAATAGACACCCTGTTTGAGCAAATTTTCATTTTCTTTTTCAAAATTTTGTGTAAGATAGTAGCTTAGAAACCTTGGAAAAAGTAAAAACGATTTGCTATCAACATTTTTTACCAAGTCATTAAAGATCTCCTGGGAATAGTTGTAATTTTCATTCTTTAAAATAGCATAACCCAGACATTGAATCTTCAATGGTATTTCGTTAAACGCAGTTGTTTTATTTGAAACACACATCAAAAGTGTGTGAAATAAAAACCTTGGTGCAGAAGGGAAGTAACCTTTTTGTAAGGTATCTACCTTTGATTGTTCTGCATATCCCCTTTTCAGAAAATCAGCTTTCAACTCGTTTTTAGGAAAAGATGTTTTACCTTTCTGATCATCGAGTTTGAAGACGTCCGAAATGGATTGAGAAGTAATTTGAATCGCTTTACCCTGTATGGAGGAGTTGATGGCTACTACTTTATCGTCTTGTTTTTCAAGCGTAGCATTTTTCCAAAACTCTCTCTGGGTTTGCAGGTAAATGGGAGCATCTGCTGTTAACAAAGTTTTGTACTTTGATTCAGATAAGGTGTCGATGATGGAATTGAAGGTGTGGTTGTTTGTGGGTTTTGTGAGTAGACCCAAATAGTTATGAGGGGATTTGTATGGTATTTCAACGGGTTCAGCGGCCGTTTGAGCGACCTCTTTGGAAGATGATGGTGATTTTGGTTTTGATCTTGATTTTGATTTAGTCATTTTGAAAAGGAGGAAGAAGAACCGAGAATGATTTGGGATGGAGGGTTGAAAACTGCTTTGAGAAGAGAATTTTAGAATTCAATTCGACAGTGTAAAACCCTGTTTGGGGGTTTTGATCAGGGTTTTATTAAGGGAAAAAAAACTGAGTGCTGATGTGGCAGCGGTTACAAAGATCTGAGGGCTAAAAACTGACCACGTGCCAACCTCTGATGAAGTGGATGAAGAGTGGAGGACAGTTTTTTTTGAGAGCCACTGATGTACCAAGCATCAGTAGTTACAACGGTAATAATGTGATAACAGTGGATGATTTTTACTATCAGTAGATAGCATATTAGTGGATAAGACACTGATTTTGAACATCAGTGCTTGCCAAGAAACTGAAGGATCAGTGGCTGACTTTCAGCAGTGGACAGTATTTAGGAAACAAATGTTTGAGCAAAACAGTGGTTAGGGGTAAGGTAATGGTAATGATTTGAAAGACTAGTATGTCAGCAACTGTTTTGAGAATTTTCATTCAAGGTTTTGCCACATGTCATTTACATATATTGAAGCTTTTACAACTCCCTGACAGTGGTTTAGTACCCCAGATGATGTAAACTTTTTACCAAGGCTAATCATTCTTGCTATAATATTTAAATTAAAACAAGAGTACCCCAGTATTTCAAAGTCTTTTGGCAATCAATCTTTGATCAGTTTTAAGACAAACTTGAGTTAGATATGACCTTGATACTTGTACCAATTTCCTTTTGATCTGTTTTGAGGATAATATAACCAAAAAATTAAAGGTTATACATCCTGACAGGATATTGAAACTTTTACTATCAAAAATCAGTAAAAGTTCAAAATATATTATTCTTAAAAAAAATGAAGAATGATATATCCTGCCTTATTCGAGAGAATCCTTTTACAGAAAAATAAGTAAAGGATTTTCTGAAAACAACATCAAAAAGAATCTGGTATAATTTTCCACTGAAACTCCTAATCATATCAATCTCAAACTTATGAAAATGGTTAGTGGTTTGACAACAGTAGTATGAAATTTTAAATACTTTTTGACCACTATTTGGTACCATTCTCTTGTTGATTGATTGACAACAGACAAATGAGGACACAAGATCACATGAATTTCCGAAAACCCTGGTGTAGATTTTGTTACTATGTGATGATTCTGAAAATTTGTCTAGTCCTTTTGAAAGTTTATTCTCTGCGAATACTATTGTTACCTGAACCTTTTCCTGAATCAATGAATGCACACAGTTGCTTAATGACCATTGTTACCCCAACTTTTGACTCTTAAGCGTTTCATATTTATACTCTTTTCTTTTGACTTCAAAAGTTTTGAGATAAACACACTTTTTGAGTTTTTATGATTTTCTTCTTCCCTTTTTACCCTTCCCATTCATAAGTACTGAAATACTTACTGGGAGGCATTATTGAAGGAATACTTATTCCAAAATCATTTTGCAGTAATGTTTTGAGAGATTTGGTCATTTATACACATGCTCATGCCAAATTTCACATCACCTATGATCTGGACATTTTTTACCCTTGATTTTCTTAATGTAATTTTAACTAGGTTGGTTTGTTCCTTTCGAGGATCTCAACCTGTTTTTCAACACATAAGATCAAGTGACCAAAGTTTTAATTTCCCTCTTTTTCGTTAGCAAAAACACTAAAGTTTTTATGAACATAGGTTTTTGTTAATCCGAGGTTCATACTTTAGCATCTAATATAATGAAAACATCACAAATTTCATAACAACAGTTGAAATCAATTATGAAAAGGAGAAATAATATCATAGTTTAACATATATGTTTTCAGATCTGAAAACTATGAGTGACTTGTGTATGACATCACTTGTTGTATGAAATTTGTGTGTCTTATGACATCTTGGTTGTTTTACAGAGTTATTGGACTAACAATTTTGAACTAATTTCTCGTTACTCTGTTTTTCAACTGAGTACAACCTACCTTAGTATCAATGAATTTTTGAGCTGAACTATTATATCAAATTAATTGTTAGATCGAATTTGACTGTCCGGGCTCTGATACCAATTGTTAGGATCAGAGGCTCTCATGATTGTGCTTGTTTGTATAATTTGAAGAAATCAAATGGAAATGAACAGAGTTTAAGTGCAGCGGAAATGAACAACAAACTTTGTAAACACAATCATAAAGAGAAATGGATTTGATGAACACATGACTTGCTTCAGTCGAAAGATTACAAAGTAAATCAAATGATTACAAACATGCTTACAAATCAACTCCCCCTCAGCCTGATACTCCAGTAGTTGGTTGCACAAGATGAAAGGATTGAATTGAGGAGAAGAACTCACTCAAAACGATCAAATGTAACAGTACAGAATACTGCTCCATTTATAGACAAGCCAAACTACTGAGGCATCTCAGCTGACGTCACCATGAAAGCGACGTCTAACAGCCTAACAACCTGTAACAACTGTTCCTATACGAACACTGCTAATCTTAACCACTGATTCTACATGAGACAAGTAATACACTAAACTACTTCTATCTTCTTCCATCAGTGCTTTCCTCAAAGTTGATCAGTCCTTGAGTGGGCAGTGCTTTGTCATCAGTAGATAGATCCAGCAGGGTTTACTTCTTCAGGGCTTTGTCAGCAGTTGAAAGGGTATCAGCAGTTGTATACGGACAGTGGATATAGAGCCATCAGTTGTTATAATCACTTTCAAGGGGAAATCCTAATGTAAACAGCTGCTTATTGTGAATCCACTATTATGATCCGGTTTTGGCTTTCATTATCTGTTCCTCTGGTAGGGTTCAATCCTAACAAAGAGTTTTATCAATTTTCACAGTATTGAGAGCTATTACAATGTTTACATCTACACAATTACTCATTCAGTATTGTCAATCCTGACTGGTGGGTCATATTACACATTGGCTAACTCTTTGTCCAATGGTAACGTGTTCCACATTTTGTATATAAAACCCTAACATACCGGCAGTAATTGAAGAACTACAAAGACTCAATCACTTCTTAATCGCATTGTAAAACATTTAAGGTTTTTTAAAAATAGTTTACAAAAAGGAGATTACTCACATTGCTGTCTTACACTTCTTTTAAGGGTTTCCTGGTAGTTATCTATTAATTACACAAATGTACATGTGTTAGTATAATAACCCAATATTTACATTAGTAATACCCTCCCCGAGACGGCATTCCAACGGCTACGTCGGGCAGAACCTCGACAGCCGTTACGGAACCCTGGATCAATCGGGCAGCGTATCTAATTCGTAACTGGGGTTATAATACTTACAACGGGGCAGAACTTCATTAATTAGGGGGTATTATACCCGAGAATTATGCCTACTATGTGAGAATTCGAGAGAGAATGTTATGTGTGAGCGAATTCGACTGAAGGCCCGAGCTCCAAATTTATAGGAGCTGATTTCAGGTTTTACGCTGCCCACGTAAGACGTAGACAAGGGCTACGCGGCCCGCGAGGGCAGCTAGGGTAGGCCCTAGCTTGTCCGACTCAGCCCCAGCTTTGACACGCTGCATGACACGTGCCAACACCGGGTGTCGCCCCGACTTGGAGCTGTCGCGCCCCGCGTAAGAGACCCTAAGGGTCTACGTGGCCCGCGAGCGATGCAAAAATTATGTTTTTATTTTATTTTTGATGATATATCGTATTTTGGGCTCGGTTTTCACATACGGGGTGTATTCTAAGACATATTAGGATATTTTAAAATATATTAGGGTGTCAAAAAAATATTCAGGAGGGTCGTTATATCCTCCCCCACCTTGTTTTAGAGCTCGTCCTCGAGATCTACTGGAATAGGTGCGGATATTTTCTTTGCATTTCTGATTCAAGCTCCCATGTGTACTCTGGTCCTCTTTTGGAGTCCCATTTCACTTTGACCAAAACTAATCTCTTGTGCTTGAGGTTCTTAACTTTCTTGTCTTCAATTTGTAGAGGTTTCTCTACAAACTTGTCACACCTCGATATTTCCAAGTATTACCGGTGGGCCCGGTGGGGGAGTACCGTGACGTAGTTGATATCATCATAGTCAAACAACACAATTTAATGCACAGCGGAAGCAAAGATAAAATATATTACAAACCGATATAAAGTAATATCCAAGTATTACAAACGGATTGTAAAAGATCCACAGGCGGATCAAAAGATAAAAAGAAACTTTGTTCAACAGACTTTAAAGCATCCAAGCTTGCGAGACTCTTATTGATGCTAAGGAGAGGCCAGCCTATTACGAGTAGTACCTGCACTTAACCTTTTTGGGAAAATACGTCAGTTTACACTGGTAAATACAATTAACTGACTCATTTTGAAAAGGTTTAGAAAATTTATTTGAATGCACGTGGCACAAAAATTTTATAACTTGGGATAATTATTTGAATATAGTCTTGTAAAAGAATTACATGTTCCTTATGTGTTCAGTAGCCCGATCCGTAGAGTGGGTTAAAGATTAATAGACACACCACATAATTTATTTATGCACTGACGGGTGTACGCCTACACCCCGTGCTCAGGTCGTGGCCATCTCATAAGATGATGCCAAGGATATCCGGGACATGGTCATTAACCCCCCAAAGGCTTTAAGCAAACAAAACATTTCCAAACGGAGCATATCAATGGTTTAACCTCTATTCGATTAAAGATTCAATGCCCGACCAAGCGGTATTTTATATACCATACCCCAAGCCCGTATAGGGAAAATAAGTTAAAATTATTTACCTGAGCTAAATATAAATTCAATCCCAGCCGTATCAAATCAGCAAGTACAGATAGCTTTTACTGGGCTCCTATATCTGGAACGAAGGTTTTTAATAACCTATTAGATTCCTAACGGGTCTTTAATTAAGCCCAAGCTTAAACCAGTTAGTTTTAAGGGAGGATATGGTTCAACACGCATGATTAAGCGAGAACCAGATTAGAATGTGGTTTAGACCCGACAAGCTTGTATACTTGTGTAATAAGGCTAAACTAAACACATTCTGGCTTTTGAGATAAAAATGATAAGGTTTGACCCGTTTCGGCTAATTTATGCAAACTAGTTACATAAGCCGATCCGAACGCGAAAAGGGCGTAACGGGTAACCACAAGAGTCATGAACAAGTTTCCTAAGTTAATATGCCTTAAATATGTCATGATATCAGTTGGATACCTTCCATTATGCCCAAAACGAATTTAAAACCAATTTATGCCCCGTAGAGGTATTTTGGTCATTTTAAAGGTTATAAGAGAGTTTAAATGTTAATCTGAGTTTAGGTCTGATATAATCAGTAAAAATACTTAATTTAATAAGTGATAACAGTAGGGTATCATATATATGTGAAATTTATTAATTATAACCATACTATGCACCGTAGGGGCATTTTGGTAATTTCACATAGGCTTAAAAGGCCAAAATTGAAAACCTGAGTTTAAAACTTTTCCTTACTATTAAAGTATAAAAATTTACTGAATTTATCAGTAGGCATCAACCCTCATATGTTTAAAATAGTTTTGATACATACTATGCGTTAAAAACGCTTAAAAAGGCGATTTGGAGCCATTTCCGGGTTTTCAAAGGAAAGCTGTAGTTTTTATTATTCCAGAAGGCTCAAAATATTTTATTTATCATATTAGATCAGTAGAAAAAGGTTTGGCATCAAAAGGATTTGTAAAACTCATTTTATAGCCCAAGAGGGCAAAACCGGCAATTACCGAATTATAGCTAGAACCCTATGTTATGCTCAGCCTAAAAATAAATAAAAATCTTCAAAAATCCTAAAATATTATTTTATATCAGTAGGTAAAAAGTTTGGTTTCAAAAATTGGGTTTAGATAGGCTTTATGCTAATTAAGCCGTTAAATTTATAAAAGGCTTTCTAATTACGCTATTGAGCATAACTCCTAATCTAGACCTCAAACTGATGTCAAATTTTAGGGACAAGTTTATAAGCCAGTAATAAAGATTATTGTCCTCTCACATTTTCAAAATTCTCGTTTTAGGGTCAAAAGGGCATAACGGTTAACATTTAGGCATTTAACGGAAACAAGCATGAACTAGGATTTCTATGGGACCAAGTTGTATAACCTTGGAGGGTTATACTAACCTATAATATGGTACTAATGGAATCCTAAGGCATATCTAAACTAAGCTAAATTGGGTCAGAACTGAAAGTCAAAGCAAAAGTCAACTTTTGCGACTTTCGGTTCCGAACCGAGCCTATACTTAGAATTGTCGGGTTGAACATGCTTAGACATGTTCAACTAATATTTTCCAAGTTATTAAAGTGAGAAAACTTATTTTATGATTTCTTATGTTAATAGTTATGAATTTATTTAAAACTAACCCATTTGACTTTCATTTGACCCGACAATTTAACTAAGTAAACGTGGTAATTAGGAGGTGCCCTTTTGAGGGTTAAACACCTACCTAATTACGGTCACATAGCCATGTTCGATGCGAACAATGGCTTAACCATTTAAAAGTCAAAGCGTTTATCGCAAACGCTTGACTTTTCGGCTTAAAACGCTAAGTAATTAAACTAAGCACGAATGAACACTTACAAAGGGTCCAAAGGACAGAAGGAGGTTCTCAAGAAGCTCAAGATCCTCCAAGAATTAGAGAACAAGCAGAAATGGAATGAGGTGTGAATGAAAGCCAAGATCAAGTGGGTTTATATAGGATTTCAAGAACCGTTAGGATCGTTTCTCGTAACCCGTGCTTCAATCTTGGCCCTCCATGTGTGCCCAAGGTTTCTAAATACAATGGGTGTTGAAAACCAGCTCATGGTATTGAGAATTTTACCTAAAACCCCTTGAAAAAATGACAAAAATGCTAAAAATATGAATCTGCCCAGACCTGGGCGTAGGCTACGCTGCAGGGGGCGTAGCCTACGGCCTGCACAGCTCGAACAGGCTTTCAAAAGTGCAGTTTTGGTCCCTGCTTGCATAATAATGTGTTTCTTACACACCTAAGGCCTGTTAACCTCATTTCAAGGCTCTAACATGATGCCTAAATATAGGGGACATGAAACATGCTCAAAAACATGTCGGATGTCGGTTCGTTTGGCCGTACGGTCACGTTGTTCGTCTAATTACGACGAAACATGGACGGACGCGAAAAACGATCCAAACTATGCGACGAATGGAATTTTATCAATCCAAACACTAAAATAAAATATTTTAGTGCTTAAATAAATTTTTGGGTGTCCGGATATATTCAGAATGTGAGATATGCGCGAAAATGCAAACTTGTGCACTTTTTGACACTTTTAGTCCCCGCATGACATAAAAGTTTATTTTTGCGCACCAAACACCTCTAAGCCTATATCTAAGATATATAAAGGATAAATAGGGTATGTTTAACTCATGGTCATATTCCGGAAGGTCCGATACCCTACGAATCGACATACTTTTGCAGTTTGACGCAATTAGTCCTTTAATTGCGCAAAGTAGCGCGAAATGTCATTTACTGACATCCAAGCCTTCCATGACCCATAATGGGCATTCCCAAGCATATACTTAAATATTACTACACTCCTGTTCGCTTAAATGGTCACCGAAAGGCGTAGATTCAAAAGTTGACGCTTTAGGTCCCTCTATTGCGCAAACTTGCGCATCTCATCATTTAATAGCATTGAAGCATCATATAATTCATATTAGACATTCTCTAAAGTATTATTAAATATCACGATGCTTTGGGTTCGCTAAAAGGTCATTCAGAGGTATAATTAAACATATTGACACTTTCAGTCCCTCTAACTTGCAAAGTTACGCGTAACTTTACTTATAGGCATAAAAACTTTAGACGGCCAATGTTTGGCATTCCCGAGAGTATAATCAAATATCATGAAGCTCGCGGTTTGTTAAAAGGTCACTCAGAGGTAAGAATTAACATGTTGACGCTTTTAACCCTTCATTGCGCAAACTTTCAATTAATTATGCAAACGGCTACACTCGATCGACAAGTGGCTCATTTGTGAATATAAATCTCGTGAGAGGTTATTTAGAAACTTATTTTAGGTATACAAACACTTCCAGTCCTTTCATAATCAAGGTTTTCGATTTTTCGAAAAATTAGTCCCTTAAATTAACTATTTGACTTCACTATGGTTTATTACACGTGTCAATACATCATTGGATGTGATTTTACGAGGTGTTACAAAACTTTAACTGTTCATTTACCTCTATATCCTTAAGAGCCACTATGAGTGATTCATCGGCTAAACATTTCTTGAGATTAGATACCTGAAATACATCATGTATTCCTGCCATTTCCTCTGGCAGTTGTAGCTGATAGGCTACAGTTCCTATTCTTCTAATAATCTCAAAAGGTCCAACATACCTGGGACTTCGCTTTCCCCTTTTGATGAATCTTACCACTCCTTTCCAAGGAGAGACTTTCAATAACACTTTATCTTCTACTTGAAATTCCAATGGTTTTCGTCTGTTATCAGCATAACTCTTTTATCGATCATGTGCTGCTTTCAGTCGTTCCTTGACTTGAATGATCTTGTCTGTTGTTTCTTGTACTATCTCAGGTCCAGATAGTTGCTTTTCTCGGATTTCTGCCCAACAGACTGACGTTCGGCACTTTCGTCCATAAAGTGCTTCGAAAGGTGCAGCATTGATACTGGTGTGATAACTGTTATTATAAGAAAATTCTATCAATGGTAAATGATCATCCCAATTACCTCCGAAATCAATTACACAAGCTCTAAGCATGTCCTCCGAGGTCTGAATTGTCCTTTCGCGTTGTCCGTCCGTTTGAGGTTGATAAGCGGTGCTTAGATTCAACTTGGTTCCCATGACTTTTTGGAAACTTGTCCAAAAATGAGAGGTAAAACGACTATCTCTGTCAGAAACAATTGATAGAGGAATTCCATGTAATGAAACTATTTCATTTACACATAATTTAGCTAATTGTTCCATACTGAAAGTTTCTTTCATTGGTAGGAAATGAGCTGACTTAGTTAGCCTGTCTACAATCACTCAGATTGTATCATTACATTTTCTTGTTTTGGGTAATTTGGTAAGAAAATCCATTGTTATCAATTCCCATTTCCAAACAGTCATTTCTAACTGTTGCTGTAAACCTGAGGGTTTCTGATGTTCAGCTTTGACTTGTGAACAAGTTAAACACTTTGCAACATATGCTGCTATATACTTTATCATTCCTATCCACCAAAAATTCTTCCTTAAGTCCTGATACATCTTATCACTTCCAGGATGCTTCGTATATTTAGACTTATGGGCTTCTTCTAATATACGGTGACGTAGGTTTCCTAATTTAGGTATCCACATTCTTTTCTTATGGAATCTCCAAATTCCATTTGTTCCTTAATCTAATTCCTTAATCATTCCTTTTAATTTTGCAGTATCATCCCTGATTACTGATTCTTGTGTTTTCCTAATCTGTTCATTTAAATCTGCTTGCAAATTTAGTTTAAGTGAACGTACTCTTTTTGGTTCTTCATGATACTTTCGACTTAAAGCAACAGCTACTACATTTTCCTTTCCTGCATGGTACTGGATATTACAATCATAATCACTAAGTATCTCCATCCAGCGTCTTTGTCTCATATTAAATTCCTTTTGCCCAAAAACATACCTTAAACTCTTATGGTCGGTGAAAATGGTAAACTTATGTCTCCAAATTTTAAGGGCAAAACTTATAGCTCCAAATTCTAGATCATGGGTTGAATAATTCTCTTCATGATTCTTAAGTTATCTAGAGGCGTAAGCTATAACCTTTTGATGTTGCATTAACACACATCCATAACCTAACTTTGAACCGTCACAATAGATTACAAAATCTTCAGTTCCTTCTGGTAACGCTAGTATGGGTGCGTTGGTTAGTCTTTGCTTAAGAATTCTAAAGGCTTCTTCTTGTTTTGGTCCCCATTCAAATTTAACAGATTTACAGGTTAACTTAGTTAAGGGAATGACTATTCTAGAAAAATCTCGAATAAATCTTCTACAATAACCGGCCAATCCTAAGAAACTTCTAACCTCGGTTGGTGACTCAGGGGTTTTCCATTTGGTAATTGCCTCGATCTTGGTGGGATCTACATGAATTCCTTCATGATTGACTAAATGTCTAAGAAATTGTACCTGTTCTAACCAAAACTCACACTTCGAAAACTTAGCATAAAGCTTCTCTTTTCTCAGTAAACTTAGAAGTGCGTGCAGATGCGCTGCATGTTCTTCTTTGCTTTTGGAATAAATAAGAATATCATCTATAAAAACAATTATGAATTTATCCAAATATGGCTTACATATTCGGTTCATCATGTCCATAAATGCAGCTGGGGCATTGGTTAAACCAAATGGCATGACAGTAAATTCATAATGGCCATACCTTGTTCTGAAAGCGGTCTTAGGAATGTCCTCTTCATGTACCTTTAGTTGATGATATCCTGATCTTAAATCGATTTTAGAGAAAAATCGTGCTCCTTGCAATTGATCGGACATATCATCGATTCTTGGTAATGGATACCGATTCTTAATCGTGACTTTGTTCAATTCACGGTAGTCAATGCACATACGCATTGATCTGTCCTTCTTTTTAACGAATAAAATCGGTGCTCCCTATGGCGATGAGCTTGGCTGAATAAATCCTTTCTCCAACAATTCATCTAACTGTTTCTTCAGTTCCTGCATTTCTGCGGGTGCCAAACGGTAAGGTGCTTTGGCAATTGGTGCGGTTCCTGGTATCAAATGGATTCTGAATTCAACTTCTCCGTCTGGAGGATGCCCTGGTAGCTCTTCTGGAAATACATCTGAAAACTGGGATACTACTGGAATATCCTTTAATTCTTTTCCTTTAGTATTAGTGATTATGGAAATCAAATACACTAATGACCCTTTTCTTATATAACTTGTTGTTTTCATCACAGAGATGAATTTTGTGGATCTAGAGAGCTTATTTCCTTTAACTGTGATCTTTTCACCCCTTGGTGAATTTACTTGGATTGACTTTTGATCACATAAAATACTTGCTTTATTGGCTATTAACCAATCCATTCCTAATACAACATCAAATCCTGCCAGATTCATTGGGTAAAAGTTTGCAATAAATTTCTGATTTAAAATTTCTATTCTTGCTTCCTGCAAGATCTCATAAATCTTAATGGTTTCCCCATTTGTTGTTTCTACTAAACATTCTTGTGGGTGTTTAGTTAATGATTGATTGAGAAGTTTGCAAAATGAAGTATTAATAAAACTTTGGTTCGGACCAGAGTCAAATAATACTTTAGCAAAAACATCATTAATTAAAAACGTACCGGTGATCACATCCGGGATCATCTTTGCTTCTTCTGCAGTCAGAACAAATGCTCTAGCATTTTTAGTATTCTTAGTGTTCGTGGCTGGAGCTAGTTTTGGACAGTTTGGCTTGATATGACCTTGTTCTCCACAGTTGTAGCATATCCTGTTGTTAGGCTTCTTCCTGCAATCTTCCTCCTTGTGTCCCAATATTTTGCAGAAGTTACAGTATATGGAGCATCTTCCTGAATGCTTACTTTTGCAATACTTACAGTAGGGTGCAGAGGTAGAACCTACATTTTTCCCACGGTTAGAATTTCCAAAACGAAATTCTTGGGTAAGCTTTTGGGTTAGGTTCCTCCTTTGATCCTCTTCTCGTGTACGGACTAATTCATCTGTCAAGGTATTCGCTAGTTCTACGGCTTCTTCTATGGTTTGGGGTCTAGCTGTTTTGACTACATGCCTTATCTCCCCAATTAATCCCCAGATGTAACTGGAGATTAATACTGGTTCAGGTGATGCAAGGGTTGGTACTATTCGAGCATATTCAAAGAATAATGTAGTATAACCTTTACTATCTACCCCAATCATCCTAAGGTTTAGGAATTTGTTTGCTATTTGTTCCTTTTCATTAGGTGGGCAGAATTTCCTTTCTACCATGTTTTTAAATTCCTCCCATTCCAAATTGTAAGTTCTATCACTTCCCCTAGACTGGAGGATAGTGTTCCACCATTCTAGTGCTGAATTCTTAAACAGATTGGAAGCAAACATTATCTTATCCTCTTCCGCGCATTTGCTTATTCTTAAGACTGCCTCAGTCTTTTCTATCCAGCGTAGAGATGCAACGGCCCCTTCATTGCCCGAGAATTCCATTGGTTTACAAGACCAGAATTCTTTATAAGAACAACCATAAAACATGGTTCTTCTTCTTTTGGGAATGGGCACTTGAAGTATGTATCCATTATTTACGCTGTGTTCAGGTTCAGAGGGTCGTTTGCTATCATGTTTACTTTTATTTTCTGCTTCCTTAACCGTTTTGATAATATATGGCATTGCATCTATTATCCCTTGTGCCACTATATGTTGCATGGCACTGTTATCCACTTGGTTTCCATTATTGTTGTTATTCGGGTTTTCGTTATCCAGGTTATTGTTACTCTGGTTATCATTAGTCTGGTTTTCCTGGTTCACTTCGTTGTCCATCTAAATTTTAAACATTTGCCAATTATTAATATCACAAAATAATTAATAATTTAGGCAACAATCACACAACACACATATTGGTCAAAAGCGTCGAGCATTGCGACTTACTCTTTCTTATATAATATGCGTCTAATACACACTAAAACTGGAATTAAAATTACAATATTACTATGCATCACTAACCACGAAGTGGTCTATACTACAACATATAGTATTATTATTACTACACATATATATTATTATATTTTTTTCACATATTATATATATTATTATTATATTATTATTACTATCTCTACCATCATTTTTACGGATATGGATACATCCAGAAATCCATATGGCGCTCGTCATACTTCCAGACGAGTCGCTCTCCGACCTGTCTCATTCTCTCGCTACTTTCTAAAATATCTTCTCCGAAAGTTTGGAGCTCTTGCACTTTTTCTGCACTCATTGGGGGTGCAGGTGCTGGTACTGGGTCTGGCTACAGCGGCATGGGTTCCTCCTGAGGGTACGGATTCTCTAAGATCTCCCTAATGTATTCATCGTTAACGTAGTAGGGATTTAGAGGGTCTAGACCTGGATAGGCTGCTAAGTTCGGCATGTGTTCGTCGGTTAGGTGGTAGCGTTGCACATAATCTCTATGATCATCAAACCACGGATCGTAATCTGGGTCTAAGGGATTAGGGGCTGGTATCCTAGGTATCTCCTCGGGGTTGAAATCATGCATTTGGACTTGGTTTTCTGGGTTGTTTTCTATCTCTATCGGCTGAGTGGGGAACAAAGGTAAGGGTTGTGGGGCTATGTGTTGCTCCAGGTTTGGGTCAGCAGCTGTGGTTGCTAGAATATGAAAATTGGCTAAGCTCCTATTAAGCATTTCCTGTGTATGGGCATCTGTCTCTCGCTTAGCGGCTGCTAGGACTCTCTGCTGTTGCAACTTTCTCATTCTCTTCCTACGCTCGTGGCTCCCTTACTGAACCATCATCTCTTTTTCTGAGGCAATAGCTCTTCAGACCGAGCCTTAAACACAAACATCCCTTCTTCATTATCAGCTGCATACCAAGAGAGGGCAGGCTGTGAAGAGGTACCTTCACTCCTAGGTGAATCGGAAAACTGACGATATGCGTCTGAGGGTCCTTGATTACTCATACTGTAAACTAACAAATAGTCAAATAACACACAACAATAAAATACAGATATGTACGTATTTCCATAATTAATTTCCTAACAATTTGAATAATATCTTGGTGTCAGCAGAACACTTCTGTGGCCGAATCAGTGGCTTGGCTCTGATACCACTTTCTGTCGCAACCCCCGCCCCCTATCTGTCCCGGGAACGGGCGGCCGCGAGACCAGTTTTGGAGGTATTGGTGTTTAACATTTTGGCAGCAGAAATTACATCAGGACCGTAGTTAGGAAATATTTATCAGAGTAAATACCACGCTTTTATAATATTAAACATATTGGGTAAAACGCAAGTTTTCATTACAAACATTTTTATAGGGAAAATCCCTATTTTATTGAATAAAACACCTTCTTTTATTTAGGTAACTTTTATGGCCACTTTTTTCCAAGCCTTCAGTGCTGTCCAGCTGGCTTCTAGTTGGCTTTCACATTTTGTTACCTGAAACACGTTTAAAAACATTTTGTCAGTGGGAAATACTGGTGAGTGAATCCCAGTTTAATCAATAAGAGTTTTATCAATTTTCACAGTATTGAGAGCTATTACAATGTTTACATCTACACAATTACTCATTCAGTATTGTCAATCTTGACTGGTGGGTCATATTACACATTGGCTAACTCTTTGTCCAATGGTAACGTGTTCCACATTTTGTATACAAAACCCAAACATACCGGCAGTAATTGAAGAACTACAAAGACTCAATCACTGCTTAATCGCATTGTAAAACATTTAAGGTTTTGTAAAAAACAGTTTACAAAAAGGAGATTACTCACATTGCTGCTTTTAAGGGTTACCTGGTAGTTATCTATTAATTACACAAATGTACATGTGTTAGTAAAATAACCCAATATTTACATTAGTAATACCCTTCCCGAGACGGCATTCCAACGACTACGTCGGGCAGAACCTCGACAGCCGTTACGGAACCCTGGATCAATCGGGCAGCGTATCTAATACGTAACCGGAATTATAATACTTACAACGGGGTAGAACTTCGTTAATTAGGGGGGGTATTATACCCGAGAATTATGCCTACTATGTGAGAATTCGAGAGAGAAAGTTATGTGTGAGCGAATTCGACTGAAGGCCCGAGCTCCAAATTTATAGGAGCTGATTTCAGGTTTTACACGGCCCACGTAAGACGTAGCCAAGGGCTACGCGGCCCGCGAGGGCAGCTAGGGTAGGCCCTAGCTTGTCCGACTCAGGCCTAGCTTCGACACGCTGCATGACACGTGGCAACACCGTGTGACAACCCGAACTTTCGAGGTCAGTGACGTTAATCTGTGCCATTTACAATTCTGTTAAACTTAAATGTAACGTTCAATAGTTTTGTTTATTAGTTTACACCTATGATTTGGGCCGCCTTTATTTGTCACTACATTGGACCGGTCACTTGTACCTTTGGGCCGCGAATTTCTGGAGTCCAACTCTAATTAGATAACGGGATTAAAGTGGGCTTGTTATGTGTCGAGTGTAGGTCTGGGCTGCCTTCAAAACATGTGAAGCCCCGCATAGTCTCTAGTTGTGTTGTTAGCCCAAGTGAGTGGGCTTAAGCCCAATTCGGATAATTGTGACCGCCCTTAAATTGTATCACCTATAATATAGCAGACCCCCCCTCTCATGAGATATCCTACTGTTATCAAAGATCTTGGTTAGTAAATTCCTCCTATGTTAATTGTTATTGGATGGTTCTTTATGTTTTGATGTTTGGAAAAGGTGTCATACGATATTGATTGTGCCTTTGATGATGATCATGCTATAAAAGGGTTATATGAATTGAATTATGTATGTGAATTAGGATGTCACTTACAAGCTGTTTAAACATGAATGACTCCTTAATATGTAGTAATCGGTTGGATTGTTATCTGTTCATTGACTAGGGATTGTTAGAATAATGGTAATATGCTACCCATGATAATTGTTAGAATTACATGTGCTTCTATTGAATAATGGATTGATGAAATTGATTTCCTTAATACACCGTATAATCTATAAATGTTGAATAAGGTTGTGGATGTTAATTATTATTACATGGGCCATACACACATCAGTTTGCACCTGGGCCACATCACATTTAAACTGGGCCACTAGCTTAAGTTTTCTTGCATATTAGTGACTAGCGTTGCATGATACTTTTGGTATGGGTGTTACTGTTTGATGATGTATAGGATGGTAAATTATTGTTGATTGTTAAGTAGTTGTGAATTGATAATATGTATATAAGAGATGAGTGTAATTGAGGGATTGGGTTAAGTATAGGGGAATAATTGTTGGAAACAAAACAATTTGTTAATGGGATCACACAATAGTCTGGGCCGGAGATCTAATGGGCCAGCAATGAAGCAGTGGACTTGTCACAGTGGGCCGCTCAACCGCTGATGATCTTTCATTGGGCCTGAATCCACCCGAGTCCTAGTAGACCCATATGCCATGTTGATCATTGTAATTGTGACTTTTTGTGCTAAATGTTTGTGGGCCTGGTGGTTTGGGTATGATGAGTTGGGCCGCACCATTTTGTACAGGGTCAATCAGCAAATGAATTGGGTTATGTTGAAGCTCCGAGATGGGCCACCAAGTGATGGCCGATCATATGAAATTTTGACACAAGATTTGTTAAGTGACTATGGAATGATATGAACTATGGTTATATGCATATTTATGAGATGTGAACTGTTAATGTGTTATGTACATGTAATATGGAAATACCTAGGGCCGAATACTTTTTATCAATTGTGAGATGATATGTGTCGTATGTGCTTACCATCTGTGGAATATATATAAGAATAAGAACGGAACTAACTGTCATTGGAACTAAACTAGGGTTGGGAAATCCACAGAGATAAACAAGTAGTTATCTTACCGAGCAAACCAAAGGTGAGTTCACACACTTTATAAGGCATATGATTCCCGATGGTTGGGAATGGGTTAAAGAATTAAAACGGAACCTACATATCCTCCTTAGGTAGGATATGTACCGCCATCCTCCATGGGTAGGATGCCAATATTAATCCTGCGTATTCTCCTTGGGTAGAATACGTACGTTCGTCCTCCTTGGGTAGGACAACAACCTTAACTTACTAGACAAAACTCTATCATGAAGTCCCTCATTTTTATATTGACTTAATCGCCGGGCCAATGGCGAGCGGGTCATTAGTTAATAGCGCTATTAGGGTTGACAAGCCTCACACCGTGCCGGTAGGACGGGCGTGTACTAATGAATCTGGGCACTTAGTCAATGATGATAGACATTGACGTAGGGCACAACTTATTTTCGTTAGTTGTCGATATGGTAACGGTCTAGTGGTTCACTTGGGGAAGTCCCCACTGATTATGGATATGGTTTGGGAAACAAAGATACGGGTTAACTCGTGGTTTACGAAACAACTTATGGTTTTCAAAACAAACTTTTAAAACTAAACAACCAACTGTGAACTCGCTCAACTTTGTTGTTGATTCATTGTTACATGCCTTGCAGGTCTATATGCTTATATTATTTGGAACTTGATGTCTGAGAGTCTGGAGTGGTCATGGGTCGAGATACATGAAATCTCAACACAAGCTTAATGGTTTATGTACTCTTGGTTTACTAAACACTTAACAAATAATTTATGCTTCCGCTGTATACAATGAATGATATGAACGTTTGCAACGCTTTATGTTAATAAATGAAAGTTTTATTTAATTATGATGATGAGTTCAATGTGATTGGTGGCTTGGATCCTGGTATGTCACACGCCTCGCGGGGGTTTCCGCACGTGGTATTTTGGGGGTGTGACAGATTGGTATAAGAGCCATTGTTTATAGTGAACTTGGTTTTATTTAAAAAGGGGAAAACGTTTTTGTAAAACCAGACTATAACTGAATAGTTCTGAAGACGTGAATACGACCATGACACTCAGCTCCAGATTGAAAGGTTCGTTTCTCGTATACTCATTGTACTGCATAACTAGTGAACAACTACATATGATATTGCATGTGATTGCACGTTTAGCACAACAGTGTGAATTCATGTATACTTGCGTGTGTTATGTGACTGGTAGGGTGGTATTTCCGTAAACCTTCATGACTTACGCTTCGTGATACTCTTTGTTTGCTACTCAAGTTTGAGGAACCATTTGACATGAGTTAAGAGGAGCTGAGATGAGCATGCAAATCACAATATTATTGTGGGTGCACACATAATAATAATGTGGGGTGCATGTGAGTCCCAGTGAGGCTTAACAAGTGAAAAAGGGGTTCCGTTCCGTCATTTGATCAATGTGAAAAATAACAAACCTATAGGGGTCATAGCAGTAGTTGTCCCCTACTCGAACATGAACTTTTCATTCATATGTGGATCCCTTCGAATCTCGATGCTATCGAGTGTTACCTGAACACCCATCTGGACGCCTAGCGAACTGTGTAGAATATTAGGTGCTTGTACGAACATCCCCGAGTTGGATGTTGCAACGACAATGAATGGTCTCTATCTTTCCCACCTTTCTTCGTTTGCTGGAACTTAACGTATTGACGCCTTAGATCCCGAAGTGCGATCACTTCTGCAACACTCTCATGACATATCGTGTATTACTCAGTCAACTTGCAAGAACGATGGACTTCAGCATTTGAACAACCCTAGCTACCAACAATGAACATCAGCGATTTGACTCCAATCGAATCCTTAACCCAGCCAGCGACTCATGGGAGTCAACTTTTACGAATTAATCGGGACATAAACGATGACAATCGACCATGGTATGGAATGTGAAACTGCCAGCATAAGGGGTAGCGCCTTAGAATGTGGCACGGAAGATGAAAAGATGGACCCTGTCGATGAAAGATCGTAGAGCTCCGTTTCAAACAACAACGTTGGAGGCAACAGTCAAGGCAACATCAAGGTATTTTTAATGGTAACCAACAGTATGGAAAGTGAAGGTGCCTACGGCATGGAGTGGCCGATGTTAAATCCAACGACAACAACCAAGGGAATGACGGCCGTACTGGAAATTCTCGCAACGAGTACAACAACATGGGAAATGATGCTCATGGAAGGACATTAGGGATTGGCGTGAGCGATGCCGGGATTATAAAAACATGGTGGCCTACGTGTTCTTGGTGACTAATCATTTTGCCACTGTTTTGCTTAACCCTGATGCTTCTTGAAACCGAACCTGTTGTGGAATCGGCTGATGGCAAGACAATGGAAACCTCATATGATCATTGGGATGCAAACTCGACCTTGTAGGACAAGTGTTCGACATCGACCTTTCTTCTGTTGTTCTTGATAGATGTACCATGTGAAGAGAAGATTCTACGTATCCCTCTCCTAGTGGAGGATTGTTATCTGTTCTAACGCGTCAGAGTGGTGCAGAGGTTAGCATCAATTCAGCAGTGAAGTCCAGAAGTGTCCACGGAAGGATTATCCCGCTATGATAGCACTCGTTACTGATGTCAAGGCTAAGGAAAAGAGGATCGAGGATCCACCAATTGTTCGTGATTCCACCCAGCATGCTACGGGAGGAACTATCAGGTTTACTTCCATAACTATTGGACAGACTCTCAGTTTGATCTCACGGTAGAGGTAGCCCTGATTCTTCGTATCTCTTACCGTCTTGCACTAGGAGGGTTGCGAGAGTTGTCAAATCAGCAACAGGGACTGTTGGACAGGAGCTTTGTCGGACCTAGTTTTTGCTTTGGGGAGCCCCAGTTATATCCAGGAAGATAGGTTGTATCGTTGGATATGTGTACTGATTATCGAGAACTCAACAAGGTGACAGTCAAGAACCATTCGCTTCGACCATGTATTAACACCCTGTTAACCAGTTGCGAGGAACAAGCTTCCATTCGAGGATTGGCTAGTGAACGAACTATCATCAGATGGAACTCCAAGAGGAGAAAGCTCTTAGAACAACATGTCGAACGCAATGCAGCCATTTCAACTTTGTACATCATGATCATTGAGTTGATCAACACACCAGCAGCTTCAGGGATCGCATGAATCGACTGTATTTATTGACAAGGTTCTGAATCCTGACCAGGAGAAAGGAACATCAGGGGCAACTTTGTATCTTATTTGAGAGCTCCTGAAGGAGGAGCCACACCGTACGAAGTCTTGATAAATGTAACTTCTAGATGCGAGGGATACCTTTTGGTTATATAATCAACGAAGTGGGAATACACATGGATCTCGCTAAGACCCGTTTTGGTTAGAAACTGATCAATACCAAAGATCCCTTCGGGGATACAGCAATTTCTTGGTCTCACTAGATGCTATCGCAGATGCATCACAGGATTTTCGAAGATCGCGCAGCTTAAATCTCTTTAGCATAGCAGGGTGCTGTGTTAGTGGGAGACAAAACAGGAGGACGTCTTTTCAGCTTTTGAATCCCAACTCTACAACGCGCTGCGCATTGTCTTTACCTAAGGGTACGGGTGATTTAGTGGAATACCATGATCGTCCGAATCAGAGACCCAATTACACACCGACGCAACTCGAGAGAGTGATGATTTACGTGACGGAGTTACCAAGAGGAACTGCACGACATACAACTGGCGGTGAAAACCATGGCTTTGGGATTTTGGATGGAGGCATTACTTGGACGGTACCAGATGCGTTATGTAGACCGATCACAAGGGCCTCCCGTGTACCTTGGCTTCGACAGAACAAAATCAGTTAATGGCATCGCTGAAGGGAACTTTAGGAAGATTACAACTATGAAACTTGAACGTGCACGAGCTTTGTAGCTCACTATCGACTCTAACTTACCTGATCAGACTCGCTCTGTTAAAACTGGAAAACTGAAGGAAGGGGATTTTCAAGTTGAACCCATGCGGGGCATGGAGAAGCAACCTTTGACAGGTCGGACGATACTCGTTACCTCATGGAACGAATGTGGGTCTCATTATACGGCAACTATAGGGAACTCGTGTTGAGCAAAGCACACCGACTTCAATATTCTAGTCGTCTGGGTTTTGATGAGAGGGATTGGGATTTATAAACCTTGTGCTGGTAATCGGGCATGAATGCCCACCTAGCTCGGTATGGGAATGATGTTTGACTTGTGGAAAAGTCAAAGTGAAGTGTTAGCAACCAGAAACACCTTTATGGAAAGCGAAAATAGACTGCCATGGATTTGGTCTCTAGTCTACTTACAACTCGAAACAGAAACAATATCACCTGGATGATCATTGATTGTCTCATTTAACCAGCACACTTTCTAGCCATCAAGGAAACGAATAAGTTTTTCTACACTTGCAGTTATGTACCTGAAAGAAGTGGTTGCTTGGAACAGGGTGCCAACCTACATTATCTCTAATCGCGACCCATGATTTGCATCTGATTTGTGGCAAGCGATGTACAAATCCTTTGGCTCACGTCTAGACATGAGCACCACATATCATCCACAGACGGATGGGCAGACTAAACGCACCATCCAAACTCTTGAAGACATGCTTCGAGCATGTGTAATCGAACTTGGTAACGGCTGGGAGCGGCATCTACCTTTAGTGGAGTTTTCGTATATCAACAGTTACCACACCAGCATCCAGGCTGCTCCGTTCGAGGCAGTGTACGGACGGAAGTGCTGATCACCTCTTTGTTGGGCAGAAGTTGGAAACAGCCAAATCACTAGCCCAAAACTCGTCGTAGACACAACAGAAAAGATTGCTCAGATACGACAACGAATGGCGGCAGCTCGTGACCGTCAGAAAAGCTACGCTGATAAGCGCAGGAAACCACTCGAGTTCCAGGTTGGGGATCGAGTACTACTTAACGTCTCACCTTGGAAAGGTGTAGTTCATTTTAGTAAACAAGGCGAACTCAACCCGCGATATGTTGGACCTTTCGAAATCACGGAGAGAATTGGCAAGGTGGCCTACAGATTGAATCTACCTGAAGAACTCAGTGGAATTCGCAACGTATTCCATTGTGTCGAATCTGAAGAAGTGTCTGTCAGATGAAACCCTCATAGTTCCTTTCAAGGAGCTCACCGTCGACGATCAGTTGCGATTTGTCGAACCACCAGTGGAAATCTTGGACCGGGAGGTCAAGACTCTCAAATGCACCAGGATACCTATTGTTCGAGTTCGTTGGAACTCCCGTCGTGGCCCAGAGTTTACCTGGGAACGAGAAGACCAGATGAAAGACAAGTATCCCTAGTTGTTCGAGATCAGTGAAACCTCTATTGAGGCTGAAGCTACTGCGGAATTTCGGGACGAAATTCCAAACCAACGGGGGAAGGATGTGACATGCCAGGAAAACCAGGAAACCATGCAACCTAACTAGCTTCCCCAGTAACTACGTGCTAAATTTCAGGACGGAATTTCTTTCAAGTTGGGGATGATGTGACAACCCGAACTTTCGAGGTCAGTGACGTTAATCTGTGCCATTTACAATTCTGTTAAACTTAAACGTAACGTGCAATAGTTTTGTTTATTAGTTTACACCTATGATTTGGGCCGCCTTTATTTGTCACTACATTGGACCGGCCACTTGTACCTTTGGGCCGCGAATTACTGGAGCCCAACTCTAATTAGATAACGGGATTAAAGTGGGCTTGTTATGTGTCGAGTGTAGGTCTGGGCTGCCTTCAAAACATGTGAAGCCCCGCATAGTCTCGAGTTGTGTTGTTAGCCCAAGTGAGTGGGCTTAAGCCCAATTCGGATAATTGTGACCGCCCTTAAATTGTATCACCTATAATATACGTATTAAGCTAGTGTTTAGATGATAATTCAAAACAAACCCTACCCCCTCTCTCAAGAACACGCACGGCATAGCAGACCCCCCCTCTCGTGAGATATCCTACGGTTATCAAAGATCTTGGTTAGTAAATTCCTCCTATGTTAATTGTTATTGGATTGTTCTTTATGTTTTGATGTTTGGTAAAGGTGTCATACGATATTGATTATGCCTTTGATGATGAACATGCTATAAAAGGGTTATGTGAATTGAATTATGTATGTGAATTAGGATGTCACTTACAAGCTGTTTAAACATGAATGACTCCTTAATATTTAGTAATCGGTTGGATTGTTATCTGTTCATTGACTAGGGATTGTTAGAATAATGGTAATATGCTACCCATGATAATTGTTCGAATTACATGTGATTCTATTGAATAATGGATTGATGAAATTGATTTCCTTAATACACCACATAATCTATAAATGTTGAATAAGGTTGTGGATGTTAATTGTTATTACATGGGCCATACACACATCGGTTTGCACCTGGGCCACATCACGTTTAAACTGGGCCACTAGCTTAAGTTTTCTTGCATATTAGTGACTAGGGTTGCATGATACTTTTGGTATGGGTGTTACTGTTTGATGATGTATAGGATGGTAAATTATTATGTTGATTGTTAAGTAGTTGTGAATTGATAATATGGATATAAGAGATGAATGTAATTGAGGGATTGGGTTAAGTATAGGGGAATAATTGTTGGAAACAAAACAATTTGTTAATGGGATCACACAATAGTCTGGGCCGGAGATCTAATGGGCCAGCAATGAAGCAGCGGACTGGTCACAGTGGGCCGCTCAACCGCTGATGATCTTTCATTGGGCCTGAATCCAACCAAGTCCCAGTAGACCCATATGCCATGTTGATCATTGTAATTGTGACTTTTTGTGCTAAATGTTTGTGGGCCGGGTGGTTTGGGTATGATGAGTTGGGCCGCACCATTTTGTACAGGGTCAATCAGCAAATGAATTGGGTTATGTTGAAGCTCCGAGATGGGCCACCAAGTGATGGCCGATCATATGAAATTTTGACACAAGATTTGTTAAGTGAATATGGAATGATATGAACTATGGTTATATGCATATTTATGAGATGTGAACTGTTAATGTGTTATGTACGTGTAATATGGAAATACCTAGGGCCGAATACTTATTATCAATTGTGAGATGATATGTGTCGTATGTGCTTACCATCTGTAGAATATATATAAGAATAAGAACAGAATTGACTGTCATTGGAACTAAACTAGGGTTGGGAAATCCACAGAGATAAACAAGTAGTTATCTTACCGAGCAAACCAAAGGTGAGTTCACACACTTTATAAGGCATGGGATTCCCGGTGGTTGGGAATGGGTTAAAGAATTAAAACGGAACCTACATATCCTCCTTGGGTAGGATATGTACCGCCATCCTCAATGGGTAGGATGCCAATATTAATCCTGCGTATTCTCCTTGGGTAGAATACGTACGTTCGTCCTCCTTGGGTAGGACAACAACCTTAACTTACTAGACAAAACTCTATCATGAAGTCCCTCATTTTTATATCGACTTAATCGCCGGGCCAATGGCGAGCGGGTCATTAGTTAATAGCGCTATTAGGGTTGACAAGCCTCACACCGTGCCGGTAGGACGGGCGTGTACTAATGAATCTGGGCACTTAGTTAATGATGATAGACATTGACGTAGGGCACAACTTATTTTCGTCAGTTGTCGATATGGTAACGGTCTAGTGGTTCACATGGGGAAGCCCCCACTGATTATGGATATGGTTTGGGAAACAAAGATACGGGTTAACTCGTGGTTTACGAAACAACTTATGGTTTTCAAAACAAACTTTTAAAACTAAACAACCAACTGTGAACTCGCTCAACTTTTTTGTTGATTCGTTGTTACATGCCTTGCAGGTCTATATGCTTATATTATTTGGAACTTGCTGTCTGGGAGGCTGGAGTGGTCATGAGTCGAGATACATGAAATCTCAATACAAGCTTAATGGTTTATGTACTCTTGGTTTACTAAACACTTAACAAATAATTTATGCTTCCGCTGTATACAATGAATGATATGAACGTTTGTAACGCTTTATGTTAATAAATGTAAGTTTTATTTAATTATAATGATGAGTTCAATGTGATTGGTGGCTTGGATCCTGGTATGTCACACGCCTCGCGGGGGTTTCCGCACGTGGTATTTTGGGGGTGTGACACACCGGGTGTCGCCCCGACTTGGAGCTATCGCGCCCTGCGTAAGAGGCCCTAAGGGTCTACGCGGCCCGCAAGCGATGCAAAAATTTTGTTTTTATTTTATTTTTGATGATATATCGTATTTTGGGCTCGGTTTTCGCATACGGGGTGTATTTTAAGACATATTGGGATATTTTAAAATATATTAGGGTGTCAAAAAAATATTCAGGAGGGTTGTTAAATGAACCATTAAGAGCCACTATAATGCTTAACCCTTTAGAGGCAAATGTTTGATCAATTCAGATTAGAGGTCTTAACCATTTAGAGGTTCAGACATTTGCTCACGAAACAAAGACATTTGCTCACGAAACAAACACTCTGAACCATTAAGTGCTGAACCAGTAAGTGGTCTGAATCATTAAGAGCCTTATTAGGAGGTAAACAAACATCCCTTAAATGTGCTTATAAAATAACTAACAATTTTTATTTATTAAAAATTAATAAAGTTTTTCTTTTAAAATATTGATTATAGCCCTAGCACATATTTATCATTCAAACCATCTATGTAGGTGAACAAATAAACAATAGGTATTAAAATAATTTTATCAAACTATAAATTAACAATCTATATAAGTTCAAATTTAAGTAGTGTAAGGAGTATGTTATAAGCAAGTTAAAACCAGTTTAAGACTTTCGATCGAAGTGAACACTTTAAAAAAGTATGTTTTTTAAATTAATATAAAAAACAAACAAAAATTTTGAATAAAAAAACGTCTACAATAATTCTTTACACTTTTGAATTTGTTTTATAACAAAAATAATTCTTTTAAAAATGATGACAGGTATAGGGGGTAAATACGATAAGTTTAAATGTGATTTTATGAAAAGGGGGTATGAAAAGTAACAAGAGGGGGTACGTTTCGTTGTACCCTTGGAAAGGTGAAATGACAAGTATGCCCTCATGTGCAAGGCACATGACCATACTTAACCAAATGAGAAAGAGAAGGAGTTTAGAATTTTTTTATTTTATTTTTCAGTTTGTAGATACAGTCCCTCAATAATAAGTGTTTACAAAATAACCCTTGAAAAGGAGAAATGACAAGTATGCCCTCATGTGCAAGGCACATGACCATACTTAACCAAAAAATCTGACTGAGTTAGGCTCAAAGGACGAACCATGCAAGATTTTGAAACATAAAGTACAAAACTCGTCAACTTTTGTGCTAAAGGACAGCGCCTGCAATTTGTTGTAAACATAAAGGACAAAACTTGTAATTTACTCGTGTAAAAATATTATTAACGCATTGTTAAGGGTAATTTGGGTATATAAATATTATATTTGATCGAAGCGCGATACTCCGATCAGTATCTCATTGAGTCTGTATAAACAAAAATACAAAAAAATCCACATAAATTTTTAAATCAACCAGTTTAATATATTTTGGAAATAGAGAAAAGAAAAATATTTGTGAATCAACCCTATCCATTTGTTTTGCTTTAGAAAAAATATTCACTTTGATCAAAGTGTTAAACTGGTTTTAACTTGTTTATAACATACTCTTTACACTAATTAAATTTGAATTTATACAGATTGTTAATTTATAGATTGTTAATTTATAGTTTGATAAAATAATTTTAGTACCTATTGTCTATTTGTTCACTTACATAGATTGTTTGAATGATTAATATGTGCTAATGTTGTAAACGCGATTTTAAAAGAAAAAACTTTTTACTTTTTTGATAAATAAAAATTGTTAGTTATTTTAAATACACATCTAAAGTATTAAAAATTTTAAAAGTAGAGTTAATTACATAGTTAGTCCCTGTGGTTTGCACAAAATAACAACATTAGGTACTAATAGTTTAAAATCACATTCTAGGGTATTAACTTTTCATTTTGTAACGTTTGAGGGTATTAATTTTTCATTTTGTAACGTTTGAGGGTACTAATAAAATGTGATTTTAAGCCTTTAAACAGTGCTAATACCCTCAAACGTTACAAAATGAAAAGTTAATACCCTAGAATGTGATTCTAAACTATTAGTACCTAAGGTTGTTATTTTTTGTAAACCACAGGGACTAACTATGTAATTAACTCTTAAAAGTAAGACATTTAAAATACAAACTAGACAAGGAAAAAAGATAATGTAGACTTTTTTCAAAAAGAAAGTTCAAAACTGTTTTTTTTTTTAATTTTTATAAGAAAATGTTATTATTTATTTGTAAACATGTTCAATAAAAAAAAACATAATCAAAATACTATTTGAGAAAGTGTCTTTAGAAACAATATATGAAAACTTTAAAAAAAATATTATTTAAATAAAAATTAAAAAAACCAATATTAAAAAAAACGCATGTAATCTTTTTTTACAATTTTTAATTTGTTTTGTAACAAAAAGAATATTTTTTTAACATGATAATTTGTATAGAGGGTAAATATTACAAGTTTTAATGTGATTTTATGAAAAAAAGAGTATAAAAAGTAATTAGAGGGGTACATTTAGCTACACCTATGTTATTATTCCTTCAACCCACATTTTATTCGTTGAATTACTACATTTAAGCCGGTATTGTAGACCTAGATTGGTAGATTTATTTCAAAATTTATCATTGTTGATCTGAATCGAATTCTAAAGCATAATTATTGCCTATTTTTTTTTTTTATAAAATCTTAAGATAAAAAAACGTTCATATGTTAATTAGTATTCACCCTAACATATATAATCTTGACATGCTTTATATAATTATCAAATATTTACATGCAAAACATTACTTACATCATGAAACAGCATAACCAAAACAAGGGCATTAGACAAAATCATTTTGTTTACTTTAACTATACACATAACGCAAACACTCACCTTATTTTCATCATATTCATTTTTCATTTATTGTGTATGCGTCCTCCTTATCATCCAAAGAAACAGATGAACGTTTTATATACTCTAAACAATCTGCAATGACTTCGGAGTAAAAAGAATTTGTTCTTGTGAAGGACTTTTGCCTACAAACATGAAGCCGATAAGCATTTGTCTTAGATACCAAGTCTCCGCGGCTACTGCCATAATTTGATTTGCTGGTAGTCATTGTTGTCCTCATCGCGTACAAACGTGACTTCCAAGTTTTAATAACTATCCTGAAGAAGTTGAAGATCTTTGCACGTAGTCGTTGGACGCAAAATCTTTTGGAGTTTAGCCGGAATCCTTTGGTTCCATAACTTCTCCGGCGAACCCTGATGTAACTCAGGTGATCCATTTGATTTTTCTCAAAGTAGAGGCAGAATAAAAAGTCGTATATTGTTTGTGAATATTTATAACTTTATAGTCATATGGAGAGAAATATGACAGAATAGTACAAGTTTGACATTTTGGGGATGTTGGTGTGTGGGGATAGGCGAAAGAAATATCATTATTAATAATTTTAATTAAGCTTTTATGGTCGGTGTGTATTTTCTTTTTCTTTTGAATGCAACTATTGGAATTGGAAATTGTGTATTCATATTTACCGCGGCTCAATCGTTTTAGAGGCTTAAAGAAGTAAAGTAAAATTCGAGGGCCTCTATTAGGTTGACGAGAACTGTTATTTCAAAACCTTTTGTTGCATTCTGTTCTTTTCCTTTTACTTTCTTTTCTTTTCCCTCGTTAAGTGAACTCGGGAACAGTTAAAGCTTCAGAGGTCTGAGGTCAAAAAAAGAAAAATCCCTGATTCGATTCGAACCAGGATCTGCATTGAGAGTATATTAATTTCCTACCAGCATACTACAACATTAATATTTAGGCAATAAAATTAAACATTAATACCCACATTAACTTTTTTTTTATTTAAATGAAGTCCCTTAATTTTTGATGGCGCTCTTGCTTCACTTGAATGGATGGACTTTGGGCCAGCCCTGTTCATATTTTATTAGTTAAGACAAAAGATAAAATACAGCTATCCGAATTTCAAACAGTTGACAAAATCTTTGAGAAAAATAAAGTCTTACGTACTTTGGTTGCCAAATCAAAGAATTAGTTGCATGTAGTTCAGTGAACGCTGCCCCTCCACGTATTATTGCGTGCATGTGGTTAAGGTTTGGCCACGTTCGTAGTGTCTCAAGAATTTTATCATACAATCACTATTAATGCTTTTATTAAGAGTTAAATCATATGTTACATTTAAAAAAACAGATATATTTAAGGGTAAACTTTTAGACTTGGTTTACAATTAAGTAACATATTTACGCCGTTAAACAGACATCTCCATTTCTCCTATGCCCGACATTTGACGTTATCTAGCCAAGCTCTCTGCCCATGACTTTATAGTCTAGTGACATCTTGGGGTGGGATAAGACTATAGGACCAATAGGTCCTGAGTTCGATTCCCACAATGCGGGGTTTTCTCATATTTATTGGGTTTCTTTCTAAAATTAGTGTATAGGCATTATGCCTATTGGTGATGGATATGATCAGGTGGTTCCGCTGGTGACACGATGATACTACAATGGTCCGTCCGTGATCCAAATTTGTCGTTCAAAAAAAAAAAAAAATATAGCCAAGCTCCCGCTTTTTCATTCCATCTTTTAACTTTTAATTTACGTTTTCTTAGACTTTATGGTTTTCGTTTCGTGAATTTAGATGATTTTTATTTTGTTGTTATTTGTATTAAGGGGCATTTGTTATTTGGCCGTTAGTTATTGTTGATGTTAAGGAGTGGTATAAATAACTTATGTATATGTTGTAATTTCGTCCTTTGTCTGTTTGGGTCGGGGGTTTTGTTTTGTGTTGGCCTTTTGCCCGTTTAGGTTGTAGGTGTGTTTTAATGAAGTTTAATTTTAAAAAAAAAGTTATTGTTGATGTTTATGGTTGTGATTTGTTTGAACGGGTGAAGAGGAAAATACATTATAAGTACAAGAAAACGAGATCACAAGAATATTCATAGTCATTTATTATAAGCTTTTACTTTTATTATTATAGGGTCAAACTATCTGCAGACCTTGGTTGACTATCTATACACTTAGGGTTTACCTACGCTGCGTATAGGTCTATACGCAGCGTATATGGTTACACATATACGCTGCGTATAGACCCATACTCAACGTATATAAACCATGGATTTCAGAGCCTTATCAACAATCATTGCACAGAAAACAAGGGTTTATATACGCTGCGTATAGAGCTATACTCAGCGTATATAACCCATTAGTTTTTATTTTTTTATTTTTTTTTTTGCTATTTTGATGTATTTGAGGTATAAATTCTCACCCGGTTCCAACGTTAAATCGCTTAAAATATATAACCGTTAATGTTATACCAATAATATTATATACCGTTAAATTGTTTTGGAGAACGTAGATACGGTTCGAATATACTACACTATACAATACGATACGATACTATACAAAACGATATAACGCCCGTATAGGCCAATAGATGTAGTATATGTCCCTTATAGGTCTACAGGTGTGGTTTAGGTCCCGTGTAGGCCTATAGGCATATAAAAGGCCTACATGGAACCTATACGACACTTATACTATACACTATACGATATGATATGATACTATAGGATACCATACAACACTCGTATAAGCCTATAGATGTAGTATAGGTCCCTTATAGGCCTATATGTGTGGTTTAGGTCCCGTGTAGGCCTATAGGCATATACAAGACCTACATGGAACCTATACGAGACTTACACTATACACTATACGATACAATGCAACACGATACGATACTATAGGATACCATACAACACTCGTATAAGCCTATAGATGTAGTATAGGTCCCTTATAGGCCTATAGGTGTGGTTTAGGTCCCGTGTAGGCCTATAGGCATATACAAGGCCTACATGGAACCTATACGAGACTTATACTATACAGTATATGTCACGTATTGACCTCTTATAAGCCTATAAGTGTGATATCGTATCGTATAGCGTAGTATATGTCACGTATTGACATCGTATAAGCCTATAAGTGTGATATCGTATCATATAGCGTAGTATATGTCCCGTATAGGCCTATAGGTATAGTATAGGTCCTGTATAGGCCTCGTATATGTCCTCGTATATTGACCTCGCATATACAAGACCTATAGTAAACCTATACTATACTATACTATAATATACGATACGATATAACACCCGTATAGGCCTATAGGTGTGGTTTAGGTCCCGTATAGGCCTATAGACAGATACAAGACCTATATGAGACTTATACGAGGTTTATACGAGACTTATACTATACGATACGATACTTAAAATGTTTTTTTTTAAATTCACCCTTTATATATGCTGCGTATAGGCCTATACACAGCGTATATAAAGGGTCAAAAATATATTTTTACCACAGGTTTGGGGTTAAAAATAAAAATTACCCTTTATATACGCTGCGTATAGGTCTATACGCAGTGTATATAAAGGGTCAAAAAGACAATTTTACCCTTGTATATGGCTGCGTATAGCCCCAAATGCAGGGGTAAAATGGTCTTTCCCACTATACACTGCGTATAGACCCATACACAGCGTATATAAAGGGTCAAAAAGACAATTTTACCCTTGCATTTGGCTTCGTATAGCCCCAAATGAAGGGGTAAATGGTCTTTTTGTCCCTTTATATACGCTGCGTATAGACCTATACGCAACGTATATAAAGGTTTTTTTTTATAAACATTTATACATTATTGGTTTTAGTAAATTTTATAAAAAAAAGTTATATCGAATCGTATAGGTGTAGTATAGGTCACGTATCGGCCTCGTATAGGTTTCCTATAGGTCTTGTATATGCCAATAGGCTTATACGGAACCTAAACCACACCTATAGGCCTATACGGGTGTTATATCGTATCGTATAGTATCGTATCATATAGTGTATAGTATAAGTATCGTATAGGTTTCTTATAGGTCTTGTATATGCCTATAGGCTTATACGGGACCTAAACCACACCTATAGGCCTATACAGGTGTTATTTCGTATCGTAGAGTATCGTATCATATCGTATAGTGTAGTATAAGTCTCATATGGGTTTCCTATAGGTCTTGTATATGCATATAGGCTTATACGGGACCTAAACCACACCTATAGGTCTATATGGGACCTAAACCACACATATAGGCCTATACGGGTGTTATATTGTATCGTACAGTATCGTATCGTATCGTATCGTATCGTATAGTGTAGTATAAATCTCGTATAAGTTTCCTATAGGTCTTGTATATGCCTATAGGCTTATACGGGACCTAAACCACACCTATAGGCCTATACGGGTGTTATATCGTATCGTATAGTATCGTATCAAATAGTATCGTATCGTATATGTTTCTTATAGGTCTTGTATATGCCTATAGGCTTATACGGGATCTAAACCACACCTATAGGCCTATACAGGTGTTATATCGTATCGTATCGTATCGTATCGTATCGTATCGTATCGTATAGTGTAGTATAAGTCTCGTATAGGTTTCCTATAGGTCTTTGTATATGCATATAGGCCTATACGAGGTCAATACGTGACATATACTACGCTTTACGATACGATATCACACTTATAGGATTATACGAGGTCAATACGTGACCTATACTACACTTATACGATACGATATCACACTTATAGGCTTATACGAGGGCAATACGGGAACTAAACCACACCTATACGATACGATATCACACTTATAGGCTTATACGAGGTCAATATGGGACCTAAACCACACCTATAGGCCTATACGGGTGTTATATCGTATCGTATCGTATAGTGTATAGTATAAGTCTCGTATAGGTTCCATGTAGTTCTTGTAATTCATAATATTTATTATTTTTAATTTTTATAATTCATAATATTTGTATTATTTTTAATTTTTATAATTTATATTTGTATTATTTACTAGTAATATTGTTTTTTTTATAAATAAACATGGAAATACCCCAAAATACACACAATTAATTTTTTTTATAAATAAACAAAGGAATACACAAAAAAATACAAAAATGGAGCTTTATAAAAGCTGCGTATAGATCCCTACGTAGTGTATGAAATAAAAAAAGACACAACTACCCTTTTATTTGGCTTCGTATAGCCTCAACACAAGGGTTTAATGGACATTTTCTGACCTTTATATACGCTGCGTATAGCTCTATACGCAGCGTATATAAACCTTGTGAAAAACTGATACTTTAAACCCACCAAAATGATCCCAAAAGTTCAGAGGGTTTATATACGCTTCGTATAGAGCTACACGCAGCGTATTTAAACCCTTATTTTCTGTGCAATGATTGCTGATCAGGCACTGAGATCCATGCTTTACCTACGCTGAGTATAGGTCTATACGCAGCGTATAGGTGTAACCCTATACGCTGTGTATAGACCTATACGCAGCGTGTTTGGTGTGCCAATAGGCACATTTGTGTGCCAATAGGTACACCCTTATTATATATCATATCATGCCATATCAGTTTTAGAAAACATTTGTTTCTAACGACAAAAGCCCCACCAATGTATTTATACTCATAATTATCCATACTACCCGGTCTAGTTTTAGTTTTTTTGTTTTTTACTTTTTGTGGCAGTTCGTTAGCTATAAATCATTTTAAAAACATCATAGGACTCATATATTGTCCGCATGAGTGCATAGAAGATCTTCTGTGATGTTGAGGAGAACCGACAAGCCTTAACAACGAGCAAGATCGAGTCCAATTTATATAACTTTATTCACCACCACTATCAACATCTAGGACTTGAGTTTTGGCAGCCTCGACATCAATTAGTAGACATGTTTTTTGATTATTTATGGAAATCTACTGTAAAATTGGAACAAAATATCAGAATAATTGAACTTGGAAAACTTAAGTTATAACTGATAAGACCATGTGTAATGGTTAATGCCCCCTAAGGAGCATTTTTCGTCATATCAACATTATAACGCCCCGGCAAAAAATGTGTAACGGTTAATGCCCATTTCATTCAATACTTACCATTTTTTCCTCATCTTTAGGCATTATTCTAGAAATGTCCCTCCCTTTTCATGCCCCTATAACGCCTAAGGGGATGGTGCTAGGGGCTTTATCAAACTCTTTCATGCCCCTATGATGCCCATTACGCATGGTCTAAGAGCCATATTTTGTTAATTGATTATGGTGAATCAGTTAGTATATGTTGTTAATATATAAAAGAATATTGAAAGAAGATGTGATCAAACCATTATTAGTGCTCTAGTGGTGGTCATGGGTATTTAAGTTTCACATATGGTGTGTCCGGATGAGTTTATCTATCCAGGTCTTAAGTTCGAGTCTAGGTGATAGGGGTTTCTCATTGAAGGGTTTAAATTGGGGATCTATTATGCGAGGGGGCTCTCTAGCGTGGACCCGGTTAAGACAACGTATGCTAGACCTCCTGACATTCGCGAATAATTCACACCTTTCAAAAAAAAAAGATGTGATTAGAATCGTATTAAAAATCGTTATGTGTTATCATTAGGTTAATAACGTGTTATAAATTATTGGGTTGAGCTATAGTACAAAAAGGTTTAAAAAATGTAAGAAGCTAATATAGAGTGACAAGTGTTCAAGAAGTAATCAAGTGGGAAGAGCAATTTTATCAAACAAAATAAAAAGATTATACATATGCAAGTAACATGCTATCCCCCCTCTATTTGTAAACTTTTGTAACTATTTTATATACAAAGGGGCTTCAGGTGCTGTTGACCTTATGAGATGCCTACCTCGCTTACGGCACCCTCAATGTGAGCTCCTTCTACTACGATCTTGTATGGGGGTTGCTAAGTTGTTGTTTGGCCTTTGAACCTGCCAACCCATGTTTGTTGAGGAAGTTGTATCTGTTTTCGACAAAGGTCTACGGGATGCGATCGAGTGCATTGTGGTTAGTTGGGGTTCGTTTTTTTTTTTGGGATTTTCAATGGAAAATGTTCGGCGGAAAATGTATCAGCATACGCTTTCATGGCCTCGAGAGCACAATCCTAGAGTTTGTAGGACCATATTCTACGGGACAGTGGTATTGATTGTGACATTTGCACATTTTCAGTCCTTGAACAATTTCGAACTCTCAAAAACTTTTCTCGAAGTAATTCGTTAACTAATACTCAAACGTAATCAATTTAACATGACGTACACTCCGGAACAAGGACATAAGCTACACATACCCTAAATACCCTTTACATAACTTAGATATAAGTTTTGAAGGGTTAGGTACGACAACAAAAACACGCTTATACAAGCCCAGGGACTATTTTCGACAAACGACGAAAGTCTGCCAAGTTTCGTATTTTTTTAATACGGACCATATTTTTGTATTCAATAAAATATTGTATTTTATTGATAAGAATGCAAAATGTCAATCGTTGAGAAATTTCGATCATTTTCGTGTTCGATAAAGCGTTGTGCGTTATTTGCGAAACGCGTAACCATACAACCTATCGAACAGACATCCACGACATTTCCGGGCAAAATCCAAGTTACATATTACCTAACACCTATATATAACCTAAAAATTGGGTTAAAGGGGTTAAAAGTGATAAAACGCGACAAAACAAGTCCAGGGGCCAAATCTGCTAAATAGCCAAAGTTTCTGCCCCTACCCAACCTTTTCGGACCGTATGAGGGCTCCCTTATTGTCACACCCCAACCGATAGCGGAAACATCGGGGCGCGACACTGAGTGAAACAGATTGTCCAGGAGAATCCATAACAACTATAATTACAAATATTTAACGTCATGTCCAATACCATAACATATAAAGTAAAATAGTTATTACAGACATAGTTTCTCAAAGACAAATAATTGTTCCGACAACTCAGATTTTATTTAGTTTGTTTCTAGACTCCCCTAGCTTGATTCCACAAAAGCAGGTCATGGCATAGCTGTCGCAACCCCCGTCCCCTAACAAACCCGGGAATGGGCGGCCGCGACCAGTTTCAGTGGTATTGGTGTTTTATCCATTTTGGCAGTGGAAATTACATCAGGACCGTAGTTAGGAAATATTTTATCAGAGTAAAATACCACACCTTTAATATATTAAATACATGGGAAAATCTCAAGTTTCAGGTACACGTATTTTTATAGGGAATAACCCTGTTTTATTTAATAAAACATCTATTTTAGTTTAGGTAACTTTATTGCCACTTTTCCAAGCCTTCAGTGCTGTCCAGCTGGCTTCTATTTGGCTTTCACATATTGTTACCTGAAACGCGTTTTTAAAAACATTTTGTTAGTGGGAAATACTGGTGAGTGAATCCCAGTTTAATCAAGTTTTAGTAAAAACCATTGTACAGTATTGAGGGCGGTCGCGCAATTACATTTGTTTCCAAGTCATATCAATTACCACCCACGGTACTGTCAACCCGACTTGTGGAAATGTTACTCCTCACAAGGCAGTAACAAATTTTGTATACAAAACCCCAACATACCGATGATAATTGTATCCTTACAAATACTCAATAACTGTTTAATATATAATTAATCATGTGAGGTTTTCTAAAAACAGTTTGCAAAAAGGAGATTACTCACATTGCTGTCTTAGGTTTTCTGTAAGGGTTTCCTGGTGACAATCTATAAATTACACAAATGAACACGTGTTAGTATAATAACCCATTTTAACATTAGTAATACCCTCCCCGAGACGGCATTCCAACGACTACGTCGGGCAGAACCACGACAGCCTTTACGGAACCCTAGATCAATCGGGCAGCGTATCTAATACGTATCCAGGGGTTATGATGCTTACAACGGAGCAGAACTTTGTTATTTAGGGGGATATAATGCCCGGAAATTATATTATCTATGCAGAAATTGAGAGAGAGATCGAAGAACTGAGCGACGGAAACTGAAGGCCCGAGCTCCCATTATATAGGAGCTGATTTCGGGTTTCACACGGCCCGCGTAAGGTGAGACCATGGGCTACGCGGCCAGCGTAGTAGACTGGGTAGGCCCTAGCCTGGCCCAGTCATCGCACTAGCTCCGCCACGATGATGACACGTGGCAGCACCGTGTGTCGCCTGATCTTGTAGCTGTCGCGGCCCGCGTTAGTAGTAGCCAAAGGCTACGCGGCCCACGGGCACCCATAAAATTTTGTTTTTTATTTTATTTTTAATGATATATCGTATTTTGGGCTTGGTTTTCACATACGGGGTATATTTTGAGACATATTGGGATATTTTAATATATATTAAGGTGTCGGAAAAATTCAGGAGGGTTGTTATATCCTCCCCACCTTGTTTTAGAGCTCGTCCTCGAGATCTACTGGAACAAGTGTGGATATTTCTTTTGCATCTCTGATTCAAGCTCCCATGTATACTCAGGTCCTCTTTTGGAGTCCTATTTTACTTTGACCAGAACTAATCTCTTGTGCTTGAGGTTCTTGACCTTTCTTTCTTCAATTTGTAGAGGCCTTTTTATAAATTTAAGTTGGTCATTTACCTCTATATCCTTAGGAGGTACCATCAGTGATTCATCAGCTAAGCATTTCTTGAGATTAGATACATGAAATACATCATGTATTCCTGCCATTTCCTCTGGCAGTTGTAGCTGATAGGCTACAGGCCCTCTTTTTCTAATAATTTCAAAAGGTCCAACATACCTGGGGCTTAGCTTTCCTCTTTTGATGAATCTTACCACTCCTTTCCAAGGAGAGACTTTTAATAACACCTTGTCTCCTACCTGAAATTCTAATGGCTTGCGTCTGTTATCAGCGTAGCTCTTTTGTCGATCACGTGCTGCTTTCAGTTGTTCCTTGACTTGAATGATTTTGTCGGTTGTTTCTTGTACTATCTCAGGTCCAGATAATTGCTTTTCCCCAATTTCTGCCCAACAGACTTGGGTTCGGCACTTTCGTCCATAAAGTGCTTCGAATGGTGCAGCATTGATACTTGTATGATAACTGTTATTATAAGAAAATTCTATTAAGGGTAAATGATCATCCCAATTACCTCCGAAATCAATTACATAAGCTCTAAGCATGTCCTCCATTGTTTGAACTGTCCTTTCGCTTTGTCCGTCCGTTTGAGGATGATAAGCTGTGCTTAGATTTAACTTGGTTCCCATTGCTTTTTGGAAACTTGTCCAAAAATGAAAGGTAAAACTATCAGAAACAATTGATAAAGGAATTCCATGTAATGAAACTATTTCATTTACATATAATTTAGCTAATTGTTCCATACTGAAAGTTTCCATCATTGGTAGGAAATGAGCTGACTTAGTTAGCCTGTCTACAATCACTCAGATTGTATCATTACCTTTCCTTGTTTTGGGTAATTTGGTAACAAAATCCATTGTTATCAATTCCCATTTCCATACGGGCATTTCTAATTGTTGCAATAAACCTGAGGGTCTCTGATGTTCAGCTTTAACTTGCGAACAGGTTAAACATTTAGAAACATAAGCTGCTATATCCCTTTTCATTCCTATCCACCAGAAATTCTTTCTTAAATCCTGATACATCTTATTACTTCCAGGATGCATCGTATGCTTAGACTTATGGGCTTCTTCTAATATACGGTGGCGTAGGTTTCCTAATTTAGGTATCCACATTCTTTTCTTATGGAATCTCCAAATTCAATCAGTTCCTTGTTCTAATTCCTTAATCATTCCTTTTAGCTTCTCAGTATCTTCCTTGATTACTGATTCTTGGGCTTTTTCTAATTTGTTCATTTAAATCTACCTGTAGATTTAGCTTAAGAGAACGCACTCTTTTTGGCTTTTCATGATATTTTCGACTTAAAGCATCAGCTACCACATTCGACTTTCCTGCATGATACTGGATATTACAATCATAATCACTAAGAATTTCCATCCAGCGTCTTTGCCTCATATTCAACTCCTTTTGTCCGAAGACATACCTTAAACTGGTAAACTTACTACCATAAAGGTAATGTCTCCAAATCTTAAGGGCAAAAATTATAGCTCCTAATTCCAAATCATGGGTTGAATAATTCTCTTCATGATTCTTAAGTTGTCTAGATGCATAAGCTATAACCTTTTGACGTTGCATCAACACACATCCATAACCTAACTTAGAAGCATCACAATAGACTACGAAGTCTTCAGTTCCTTCTGGTAACGCTAGTATGGGTGCATGGGTTAGTTTTTGTTTAAGAATTCTAAAAGCTTCCTCTTGTTTTGGTCCCCATTCAAACTTAACAGATTTACAGGTTAGCTTAATTAAGGGAATGACTATTCTAGAAAAATCTCGAATAAATCTTCTATAATAACCGGCCAATCCTAAGAAACTTCTAACCTCAGTTGGTGACTCAAGTGTTTTCCATTTGGTAATTGCCTCGATCTTGGTGGGATCCACAAGGATTCCTTCATGATTGACTAGATGTCCAAGAAACTGTACCTGTTCTAACCAAAACTCACACTTTGAAAATTTAGCATAAAGCTTTTCCTTTCATAACAAATTTAGAAGTGCGTGCAAATGCTTTGCATGTTCCTCCTTATTCTTAGAGTAAATAAGAATATCATCTATAAAGGCAATTATGAATTTATCCAAATATGGCTTACATATTCGGTTCATTATGTCCATAAATGTAGCTGGGGCATTGGTTAAACCAAATGGCATGACAGTAAATTCATAATGGCCATACCTTGTTCTGAAGGCGGTCTTGGGAATGTCCTATTCCTGTACCTTCAATTGATGATATCCTGATCGTAAATCGATTTTATAGAAAAATCGAGCTCCTTGCAATTGATCGAACAGATCATCAATTCTTGGTAATGGGTACCGATTCTTAATCGTGACTTTGTTCAATTCGTGGTAATCAATGCACATTCACATTGACCCGTCTTTCTTCTTAACGAATAAAATCGGTGCTCCCTATGGCGATGAACTTGGCTGTATGAATCCTTTCTCCAACAATTAATCTAATTGTTTCTTCAGTTCCTGCATTTCTGCGGGTGCCAACCGGTAGGGTGCTTTGGCGATTGGAGCTGTCCTTGGTAGCAGATGGATTCTGAATTCGACTTCTCTGCTTGGCGGTAATCCTGGTAATTCTTCTGGAAAGTAAGATACTGCTGGAATATCTTTCAGTTCTTTTCCTTTAGTGTTAGTGATTATAGAAATCAAATACACTAATTATCCTTTTCTTATATAACTTGCTGTTTTCATCACAGAGATGAATTTCGTGGATCTAGATGGCTTATCACCTTTAATTGTGATCTTTTCACCTTTTGGTGAATTTACTTGGATTGACTTTTGATCACATAAAATACTGGCTTTATTGGCTATTAACCAATCCATTCCTAATGCAACATCAAATCCTGCCAGATTCATTGGGTAAAGGTTTGCAATAAACTTTTGATTTAAAAATTCTATTCTTGCTCCCTGCAAGATTTCAGAAATCTTAATGGTTTCTCCATTTGCTGTCTCTACTAGACATTCTTGTGGGAGTTTAGTTAATGGTTGATTGAGAAGTTTGCAAAACGAAGTATTAATAAAACTTTGGTTTGCACCAGAGTCAAATAATACTTTAGCAAAAACATCATTAACTAAAAACGTACCGGCTATCACGTCCGGAATCATCTTGGCTTCATCTGCCGTCAGAACAAATGCTCTAGCATTTTTGGTAGTCCTATTGCCCATGGCTGGAGCTAGTTTCGGACAATTTGGCTTGATGTGACCTTTTTCTCCACAGTTGAAGCACAATCCATTATTAGGCTTCCTCCTGCAATCTTCTTCCTTGTGTCCTGGTATCTTACAGAAATTGCAGTGAGTGGAGCATTTTCCCAAATGCTTTTTCTTGCAAGCCTTGCAGTAGGGTGCAGAGGTAGAACCTATATTCCTACGGTTGGAATTTCCATAGCGGAATTCCTGGGTAAGCCTTTGAGCTAGGTTTCTCCTCTGGTCTTCTTCTCGAGTACGGACTAATTCATCAGTCAAGGTGTTTGCTAGTTCTACAGCTTCTTCTATGGTTTGGGGTCTCGCTGCCTTGACTACATGCCTAATCTCCCCGATTAATCCCCAGATGTAACGGGAGATTAATACTGGTTCTGGTGATGCAAGGGTTGGTACTATTCTAGCATATTCAAAGAATAATGTAGTGTACCCCTTACTATCTACTCCAGTCATTCTAAGGTTTAAGAACTTATTTGCTATCTGTTCTTTTTCATTGGGAGGGCATAATTTCCTTTCTTCCATGTTCTTAAATTCCTCCCATTCCATGTTCTAAACCCTATCACTTCCCCTCGACTGGAGGATAGTGTTCCACAATTCTAAAGCGGAGTTCTTAAACAAATTGGAGGCAAACATTATCTTATGCTCTTCCGCACATTTGCTTATTTTCAAGACTGCCTCAGTCTTTTCTATCCGGCGTAGAGTTGCAATGGGTCCTTCATTGCCCGAGAATTCTATTGGTTTGCAGGACTAGAATTCTTTATAAGAACAACCATAAGGCATGATTCTTCTTCTTTTGGGAATGGGCGCTCGAAGTATGGGTCCATTGTTCACGCTGTGTTTTGGTTCAGTTGGTCGCTTACTGCTATGTTTACTTTTATTATCCGCTTCCTTAACAGTTTGAATAATAAATGGCATCGTATCTATAATTCCTTGTGCCACTATGTGTTGGATGGCACTGTTAATTGCTTGGTTTCCATTGTTATTGTTGTTCGGATTCTCATTATTCTGGTTATTATCATTCTGGTTTTCCTGGTTTACTTCGTTGTCCATCTGAATTTTAAACATTTATCAATTATTAATATCACAAAATAATATTTAATATAGCCAATCACATAACACGCATGTTGATAAAAAACGTCGAGCATTGCGACTTACTCTTTATATATATATATATATATATATATATATATATATATATATATATATATATATATATATGTGCATCTACTACAAACCAGAACTGGAAATTAAAATTACAATACAGCTGAAATGGAAATTATACTATTAGTAGTAGGCATCCGTAGTTTTTTTTCATACACACATATCATATATTATATTATTATTATTATTATTATTATTATCTCCTCCACCATCACCTTCACGGATATAGATCCATCTAGAAATCCATATTGCGCTCGTCGTACTTCCAGACGAGTCGCTCTCCCACCTGTCTCATCCTCTCGCTACTTTCTAAGATTTCCTCACCGAATGTCCTGAGTTCTTGCACATTTTCTGCACTCATTGGGGGTGCAAGTTCCGGGACTGGGTTTAGACATTGGGGTGCGGGTTCCTGGTACGGGTAAGGATTCTCTAAAATTTCCCTAATGAATACATCGTTATCATAGTAGGGATCTAGAGGGTCCAACCATGGGTAACCTCCTAGATTCGGCAGGGTTTCATTTTCTGCTATTGGGTATCGCTGCACATAGTCCCTATTGTCGTCCCACCACGGGTCGTAATCTGGGTCTAAGGGATTGGGTGCTGGTACCCTAGGTATCTCTTCCGGGTTAAAATCATGCATTTCAACTTGATTTTCTGGGTTTTCTATTTCCATTGGCTGAGGTGGGAGTAAGGGTTGGGGTGCTATCAGTTGCTCCAGGTTAGGGTCGGCAGCAGTGGTTGCTAGGATATGGAAATTGGCTAAACCTCTATTAATCATATCCTGGGCATGGGCATCTGTCTCTCTTTTAGCGGCTGCTAGGACTCTCTGCTATTGCAACTTTTTCATTCGTTTCCTACGCTCATGTGCTCCCCTACTGAACCATCCTCTCTTTTTAGGAGGGAATGCCTCTTCAGACTGAGCCTTAAACACGAATATTCCTTTTTCATTATCAGCAGAATACCCTGAGAGGGCAGGCTGTGAAGAGGCGCCTTCGCTTCTAGGCAAACCAGACAACTGACGATACGCGTTGGATGGTCCTTGGTCGCTCATACTATAAACTAACAGATAGTCAAATAACACATAATAATAAAATACAATTATGCACGTATTTCCGTAATTTATTTCCTAACACTTTAGATAACTTTTGGTGTCAGCAGAACACTTCTGTGGCTGAATCAGTGGCTTAGCTCTGATACCACCTTCTGACCCCCATCCCCTAACAAACCTGGGAACGGGCGGCCGCAGCCAGTTTTGGTGGTATTGGTGTTTTATCCATTTTGGCAGCGCAAATTACATCAGGACTGTAGTTAGGAAATATTTTATCAGAGTAAAATACCACACCTTTAATATATTAAATACATGGGAAAATCCCAAGTTTCAGGTACACGTATTGTTATAGGAATAACCCTATTTTATTTAATAAAACATCTATTTTATTTTAGGTAACTTTATTGTCACTTTTCCAAGCCTTCAGTGCTGTCCAGCTGGCTTCTATTTGGCTTTCACATATTGTTACCTGAAACGCGTTTTTAAAAACAATTTGTCAGTGGGAAATACTGGTGAGTGAATTCCAGTTTAATCAAGTTTAAGTAAAAACCATTGTACAGTATTGAGGGCGGTCGCGCAATTACATTTGTTTCCAAGTCATATCAATTACCACCCACGGTACTGCAACCCGACTTGTGGAAATGTTACTCCTCGCAAGGCAGTAACAAATTTTGTATACAAAACCCCAACATACCGACGATAATTGTATCCTTACAAATACTCAATAACTGTTTAATATATAATTAATTATGTGAGGTTTTGTAAAAACAGTTTGCAAAAAGGAGATTACTCACATTGCTGTCTTAGGTTTTCTGTAAGGGTTTCCTGGTGACAATCTATAAATTACACAAATGCACACGTGTTAGTATAATAACCCATTTTAACATTAGTAATACCCTCCCCGAGACTGCATTCCAACGACTACGTCGGGCAGAACCACGACGGCCGTTACGGAACCCTAGATCAATCGGGCAGCGTATCTAATACGTATCCAGGGGTTATGATACTTACAACGAAGCAGAACTTCGTTATTTAGGGGGATATAATGCCCGAAAATTATATTATCTATGCAGGAATTGAGAGAGATATCGAAGAATTGAGCGACGGAAACTGAAGGCCCGAGCTCCCATTATATAGGAGCTGATTTCGGGTTTCATGCGGCCCGCGTAAGGTAGACTGGGTAGGCCCTAGCCTGGCCCAGTCATCGCACTAGCTCCGCCACGATGACGACACGTGGCAGCACCGGGTGTAGCCTGATCTTGTAGTTGTCGCGGCCCGCGTAAGTAGTAGCCAAAGGCTACGCGGCCCGCGAGCACCCATAAAATTTTGTTTTTTATTTTATTTTTAATGATATATCGTATTTTGGGCTCGGTTTTCACATACGGGGTATATTTTGAGACATATTGAGATATTTTAATATATATTAGGGTGTCGGAAAAATTCAGGAGGGTTGTTATAATAGCATCCTAAACACCTGTCACATACGTTAAAATAAAGTCAATACACATAGTGTAAAGGTGAGCATACAAGTTTAATAGCATAATATTAGCGAAAACGATTTACGCATAACCAGCATGTAACACATAGAAATGTGAAGTAAGTAAGCTATCGACAATGAAATATGCACAGACATCACTACGAGTTGTAGAATGCGCAACACATATCACCACTGTGACACGTGAAGAAAAGCCCTTAACAACCCCTGTCCACGACAGGTGCTGAGTCCAAACTATAGTACTATCGTTGCTAAGGTGTCAGACAACAATCACTGTGTAAACATAACCTACTAGTATTCATCGATTAACACGTACAACATGCGAGAGCGGTTAGCGTATAAAAAGTAGTTGCGTTGTGTGTCGATGTGGTTTGGTATAAATAATGTATGTAACACCCAAAAGTGCGTTAAGAAAAAAAGGGACCGAGTATACTCACGGAGTGTTGATAGTGCTAAACACGATCTGTATTGGATTAAAGGGAGCGCTTAGAGTTAGCCTGAGCAGGGAACGATAGTTTAAGCGTTGAACAGTGCCTTAAATAGTGCGTCGAGGAGGTGAGTGATCAATCAGTGATCCGATCAGAAGACCGTCTGGATGGATGGTTATCCGGACGGATGACCATTCGGTCGGAGGGTCGTTCGTTGTGTTTGTGAAGTGTTTGAACTTTGAAGTTTTCGTTGTAGCATTTTAAAAAGTGAGAAATATCTCTATATATTAGGTCATCCGGACGGATGGCCGTTTGATCGGATGATGGTTCGAGTGGGAACTGATTATTCTTTGAAGTTTTGAAAATTGTTTAAGTGTTTAAATTCACCAATCTCCTGGTCGAATAGCCGTTCGATCGGATGGTTGTCCGATCGGATGGCTTTTCGGTTGAGCGATTTGAAAACTTGGTAAAATCAGTTAAGATGAAAAGTTTTTCTGTTTAACTGAGACTGTATGACGACGTGTCAAACAATGGAGATCACATCAAGTCCAACTCATCCGATCGGACGGGAATCACCCCGTTCGTCCAGACTCAGCTGTTGTTGACGGGGTTTCATGTTCAACCCGTGAATCGGTCGTCTTTTCGATAGAAATCTATTCTCAGCCCGGGTCTCCACTAGAGAATGAGTAGTGAGCCCGAACAAGTCCAAATTTTAACGGTTTTCGAGTGAAAAGTGAAAGATGTTGAAGAAAATTTTGAAAACAGTGAAAAGTGTTTAGATCTTTGCAAAAACATGTGGAAATCCTTTAGATTCGGTCTGTTCTTGATGAGATGAGGTCACACTTTGGTGTTCATGAGAACCCATGGTGACATCACCCTAGAACAGCCTCAAATCAGATGATTTCACGGCTAAAATGTAAGACTTGTTGGTGAAAATGATGAGAAAGTGTGTGTTGATGATGAAAGTACAAGATTTAGAGTGAAAACTTACAAGAATTGCGAGAAATCGAGAGAAAAGGGCCTGAGAGTGCACTGGTCGGAGGGAGCTATCACATCGATGAACAGTTGATGTGACAGGAGGGGTATTTATAGGCGAGGGAGTGAAAGGCGGTGCATATTAAATGGGTCGGACAGCCATTCGATCGGACGGCCATCTGATCGGATGATCATCCGGTCGGATGTCCATTCGACCGGTTGGTCGGATGACTTGCGCGGGTTAGTTTTTCGACTTTCGTTTCGCGCATTGTGCGTTGCGTTGCTTTGCATTTAATCGATTTGAGAGTAAGCGATGCGATAGTATTACACATTAGTTACACAAATAACATAATCAACCTAACCATCATAAAGTAAACTTGCGTTTCGGGTTGCGATGCGATGCGATAGAGTGCGATTGCGTTTGCGAATAACATCCCACAACTTATAAGCACACACAAGTAAAGCACATAATAACATACACACGTAAAACAATATCCATAACTGCGATTCGAGTTGCGATGCGGTAGTGATGTGACAGCGTTTAGTAGAATAGCGTTTAGTTACGTTTATCGCATTGTTACTTCACATATATTAATAAATCGTATCGTAAAATAGCATTAACCAATATTTCGATTATCGAAGTTCGAGAGAACAAGGCAATAATTAAGCAAGAAATGTCATATCTGAACGTAAACCTGACGTTGACCTTGACTTTGACTTTGACTTGTACTTTGACTTTGACTTCGACTTCGGAAAGTCGGGTTGTTACAGCCTCCCCTACTTTAGGGAATTTCGTCCCGAAATTAAGGCACAGGTGTAACGAAGAGTTGTGGATATTTAGCCTTCATATCACTCTCGAGTTCCCAGGTGAACTCGGTGCCGCGTTTGCCTTCCCAGCGAACCATCACTATAGGAATGCGTGAGCGTCAGAGTTTCTTGGTCTCTCGGTCCACGTTCTCGACTGGCTTTTCAACGAAGTGTAATCTTTCGTCCACTTGCAGATCCTCAAGAGGAACATGTAAATTCTGGTCGGCTAGACACTTTTTGAGGTTCGAAACGTGGAAAGTCGGATGTACATTGCTGGGTTCCTCCGGTAATTCGAGTCGGTAGACCAGCTTGCCAATTCTTTCCAGAATCTTAAAGGGTCCAACGTATCGATGCGCTAGCTTTCCTTTCTTGCCGAATCAGGCCACTCCCTTACAAGGTGCAACCTTTAGGAGTACGTGATCACCAACATCAAATTCAAGGGGCTTGCGGCATTTATCGGCGTAACTCTTTTGACGACTCCGAGCTTTCAGGAGATTGTCTCATATCTGGAGGATCTTGTCAGTGGTTTCTTGCAATAACTCAGGACCGGTAATTTGCGCATGTCCGATCTCGTGCCATACAACAGGCGATCGACATTTTCTTCTATATAATGCCTCAAATGGTGCCATTTAAATGCTAGACTGATAACTGTTGTTATACGAGAATTCGACTAAAGGTAAATACGAATCCCAATTACCACCGAAATCTATAACACACGAGCGAAGCATGTCTTCAAGGGTGCGAATCGTGCGTTCAGTCTGACCGTCAGTCTGGGGATGGAAAGCAGTACTAAGATTGAGAGTAGTACCGAGAGCAGATTGAAAAGTTTCCCAGAGGCGCGAAGTGAATCGACCATCGCGGTCAGAGATGATGTCACGAGGTGTCCCATGTCGACAGATAACTTCGTCGGTGTAGATTCGTGCTAATCGTTCAACCTTAAAGTCTTCTCGTATCGGCAGAAAGTGGGCGGATTTTGTGAGACGATCAACGATAACCCAAATTCTATCGTGACTTGATGGCATGCGTGGAAGTTTCGTAATGAAATCCATAGCTATACTCTCCCATTTCCACATAGGGATCTCGGGTTGCACGAGTAAGCCAGAGGGTCGTTGTTGTTCAGCCTTGACTTTCGAACAAGTCTGGCACTTCGAAACATAGACGGCGATATCCTTCTTCATTCCAGGCCACCAATACCGAAGACGAAGATCATGGTACATTTTGTCGGCACCGGGGTGAATGGAATATCGGGATTTGTGGGCTTCAGTCAATAATATCTCCCGAAGGTTATTGTGACTTGGAATCCAGATGCGATCGAGATAGTTGTAGATACCGTTCGATTTGGTGACAAGTTGGGTTTCTGCACCACACTTCTTCATTTCCTCTTTCAAGGTGTTCTCGATGAAGCAGGCGTGCTGAGCGTCACGGATTAGGGCTTCAAGGTTGTGCTGGGCTTGAGTATTACGAACGCTATGCAAATAGCTTTGTCGACTGAGAGCATCGGCAATGACATTTTCTTTGCCAGGGTGATAATGACTCTCACAGTCGTAATCGTGGAGAAGTTCAACCCATCGGCGTTGGCGCATATTCAGTTCCTTCTGGTTCAAGATGTGTTGTAGGCTCTTATGGTCGGTGAAGACCGTACACTTGGTACCATAAAGGTAGTGTCACCAAATCTTTAATGCAAAAACAACTGCACCAAGCTCGAGATCGTGGGTTGTATAGTTCTTCTCGTGGATCTTAAGCTAACGAGAGGCGTACGTGATAACCTTGTCCCGTTGCATGAGAACACAACCGAGACCGAGGTTAGAGGCATCGCAGTAGACTACAAAGTCGTCGTTTCTGTCGGGTAATGCGAGCACAGGAGTGTTGCAAAGCATACTCTTGAGGGTTTGAAAGGCTTCCTCTCGTTCGGTTCCCCAAACAAAAGTCTTGTCCTTATGTGTAAGAGAGGTAAGAGGAACGACGATTTTTGAGAAATCAACGATGAATCGGCTTAAAAAGATAAAACAGGTTACGACTTCTCGTACCCATTAAGTTAACTAGGAATAATTAACCTTGTTAATTAGAGGGAATGTGACTTGAAATAAGTAGGTTGTAACCTACTTAATAATTAACCAAACATGAGGGACCAAAGATAGATAATTGAAAAAGTTTATTTATTAAAAACAAAATAAAACACACACACACACTAAGTGTGTGCGTGTTCTAGAACGACCAGGAGAGCTCCATGGGGGCTCAAACCCTAAAACTCAACAAAATCTTCTAATTGGAGGATCAATCGAAGGCCAAATTTGAAATTGAATACATATAAACGAGTCGATCAGAAGAGTTCTAGACCAAATCAGAGGCGGAATTCATTGATTTGATCTTCATTCAGCTAGATTTACACTTAAAAGTAGATTAAATGTCAATTGTATTGATTTGACAAAGTTACAAGAGCTGGCGACACTTCAGCAGAGCTTCGCTACCGGAATCAGAAAGTTACAAATGAAGACACAAGACCCCCTATTTATAGGAATCCCAGGTCGCATGAACCATACATGCCAGGTCGCACGAACTGGAGCCAGGTCGCACGAACTGGAGCCAGGTCGCACGAACTGGTCAGTTTGCACGAACTGGTCTCCTCGTGTGAGGTGGCTGGTTCAGGCCTGTTTCCCGTTTCTCTCGAACAACTTGTCCTGGTCTATCTATTCTATTACATGACTCGATACAAGACGAAGTCAACATACATATGCACTAACAAACTCCCCCTTGGATGTTGACGAGTCTTTAATGTATTGAGTCTGCAGTCTTGATCGATCTTCTCGCTCTTTCCAAAGTATCTTTCTCTGTAAGCATCCTCATCAATCTCTCTCTTCTTCTATCAAAATCTCAACCTGGCTCTATTCTCTCTCTAATTCTCTTTATCAGGTCTCTTGATTCATTAAGCTGAAATCTTCCAATCAACAGACTCCCCTTTGCTAACAGACTCCCCCTTAAATTGTTCTGGGATCGCAATCTGACATAGCACTCGTTCTAAGATCGTGTCCTGGCTCAAACTCTGCTCACGCTTAGACACGGGGATCTTGCTTTGCAGCTTTCACAGGTTCAGGAACATCTCCTGGCTCTCCGTAGCAACAGGATCAGAAACCTTGTAACCTGCACAAATTCTCTACCCAAAAGTAAATTTCACAATTTTTTAAAATTTAACAATTTTAGAAACCACTTGTAAGTATCATTCAATCATCATCAATAGTTCTATCAAGTTCAAATTAATGACCTTGATTAACTAACACTGATTTTACTGTTAGTTTCTCAAATTATCTCAACCTTTAACTTCATTTTTCATTTCAAACACACTTTCCCAACCCACTGTCGTTCATCATGTTTAGCACTCAGAATTTTGAAAATCAGCTTTTCAACATCAGTTGTCGAAAATAAGATGAAATAAAATCTTTTTGATTTTTCAAAAAAAATTATGCTAAAACACATTCTTTTTGGGTTTTTTTCCTACGATTTTCAGTGTGTTAAAATGCAATAAAGAAATATTTACAGACAATATTTTTGTGAGTTTGTGTAAGAGGATCATATCAGTTTTTGACAAATCACTAGTACCGTTGAGCTTTAAACACTTTAAGATCTAAACGATTCACTTAGATTGTCAGTATACCGATCCACTTAAATTTTCACACAAAGTTCAACTGTTTCGAGATACGAATTTAGTGTTTTAAGGACTTAACTTATTCGCGTGTACCACCTCAGAATATACTCCCGTATCCAGACTCCTATATTCAGTCTTACAGGTGAATGTACACTAATGATATCTGTAAATGGGTAATGCGAGGCCATGAGAGCTCAGGTTAGAACTTCCGTTCAGACAAAGAGATGATGGCTCGACTTTTAGGTGTGTCCCGTTTGGGGATCTTTTCTTCAACAGCACATGATTAGCATTTTTCAATGTTTCATCATTTTTTATGCTGAGGGTGGGCTTTATGATTAAAGCAGGGCAGAGTATTATACGAAGACTAGGCTGTTGCTCCCGCAAAATCAGAAGTCCTGGTATAATACCCCAGATATCATCACGTACAAAGACCTAGTATGTCAGAAATAGAAAGCTCTTCAAACAAGATTTCAGGGGTTACCTATATATCCGAGAGATGTTCCCCACGAGATAAGTAAGTATTTATATTTAGGTTTATATCTCGAAAAACAATTTACTAAGCGTGTAAAAACCTACTAGCATGTCATTAGTGAGACCGTTCATCACATTTTAACTTTCCAATTCTTTAGCATACTGTGATTGTCTACTGATGTACTATCATTTCCTCTTTTTCACAACAAAACTCATTTTGATTTTTCGATGTTTTTTGGATTTTTAGATTTTATCAAGTTTTTGGATATTTCAAATTTTCAAAATTTCTAAAAATTTTTTACTCCCCCTAAAATCAAAAATATGTTTCAATTTTTTATTTTCCGGGAAAATTTGAAAGTAAAAGCAATAAATTGTACAAATAAAATGACAAACTGATGTGAATTGCTTCAATTCTCCATTCACTTGGCGTAAACAATCAGAACTCCCCCTGACAACAAACTATTTTCCCATTATGATTTCAAAACACTTAAGTTTGTTTTAATCAAAATGGTTTTTCCAGAAAATTAGTTTTGTTGAATTCACACATCATGGGGTTTAATTCATCATTTTGTTCTTTCAACAGCTTATGAATGAATCCTTTTTTTTCTTTTAACCACTTGTACAAACTATTACAAAATATTTTTCAAGAAAGATGCCGATTCATGCTCCACGATTACCAACTTGGGAGCTCCGGCAAGTCAGGATTTTCAGTTAAAGAGATTCACCCAAGCCTGACGGTCCTTGGGTGATTCCGAGTCATCATCACTCGGTTTCTTTCCTTTCTTATTTTTTTCATAGAATTCCTTTACCCCTTTGACCTTCCCGTCAACCATTTTTCCAAAAATATTTAAAACTTTAGGGTTAAAGGCTTTTTCAACATCAAACTCTTTCTTTTCAGAAAAGAATTGGTTTGAAATCTCAACTTTGCCAATTTTTTGTTTTAAGTTTCCGTCTGACAATGGTGGAAAATTTGCATCATCCATTGTCAGAATGGAATTATCACTTTTTAGCTCAACTTGTGGCTCCTCTGACTTTGACGAGTCAGATTCATTGCCAGAATTTACCTCTGATTTCTTAACAACTCACTTGTGGTTGTTCAGATTCACTCTTCTTTTGTAAAAACGTGTTGAACTCTCACCAACCTCAAATTTTGAATTTTTAAACACTTTAAACTGTTCGGTTGGTGGTTCATTATCAACCAACTTTTCTTTCAAGTTTTCAGAGACTCCCTATTTTATTTGGGTTGCCTTCAGACAGTTCCATGCAATGTGGCCAAGTTTTTTACATTGATAACATGTTCTCATTTCCTTCTTCTGAGCAACATCATTCTTCATTCCCTCTTGCTTCTTAGCAAGGAAATCTTTGTTCGTCTGCTTTCTGAACAAATTCTCTTTTTCTTCTTCAGAAGATGTTCCTGAAACAAATTTAGTTATTGATTTATAAATTTTCTCATTTTTATAATTTTCTGGTGGAATAAAACCTAATCCTTTCTTTTTGAAATTACTGTTATGGTTTGGTTTCTTTCGATAACCCGAACCAGAACTGTAACCCTTTTTCTTGTTCAATCTTTGTTGAACTCTTGAAGTGTATTTTTTAGTTTTTTCAGTAAGATTTACATCTTTTATTTCAGAAATATTAATTTCTGTTAATTTGAAAACCTTGTTAATCATTTCGGTTTTAACACCCCTTATTGGAAATTCTTCATCAGAATATAATTTGTCGGAGTCATTCAAAGTATATGCTACTTTGAATGTTTCGTCATTCAAATTATTTTTTGATATCAGAAAATTATTATTGTAAACCCTTTTGACCGATGATTTCGAACTGTCAACTGATGAACTTGAGCTCTCAGATTCAGACTTTGACTCTGACTCCTCATCCTTATCCAACACCTGATCAACCACTTTCTTTATTAACTCAGACTCATGATCAGTGTCAGACGATTTGAATGTGATGTCAATATTATCTAGCAATCCATCTGAAGGTTCAGATTCCCACTTTAAATTGGTTGCCTTTTTGACTCTTTCTGAATTAGGATTTCGTGGAGAATATCCTTCTTCAAGCGGAGGTGGACACTTTGTATACTTGGTACTATGTTTCTTACCAGTATTTTTTACTTCAGATTTCTTTTCTTCAAACACTTCCTTGCCTTCTACTGTAGGGTAAATCCTGTCAATCACGTAAGAAGCACATGAATAACTTTTCAATAACATGTTTACCCTCTCAGCTTCTATCCTCCAAGTTTCCAATTTTTGTTCAAGTTCAGCACATTTCTCAATGTACTGATTGATGATTTTCTGCTTTGTCATAAACGCTCCATTAAGTGTCTTCATAGCTATCTCTTGTTCATTGCTTGACTTGCTATATTGATTCATAGCTTTGTTTAAAACATCATAAGATTCTTTCAGTTTGTTCATGTTATGAATCAATTTGTTGTTGTGCCTTTACACAGTATCACAATTTTCACACTTCTCAGATATCTTTTCAGCATCTGCTTCCTTCTCAACCTTGATAGCTGGAATTTCTTTAACCTACTTCTTTACTACTCGAACATTTTCCTCAGGTTTGACCTTTTCTTCAACAGTTGCTGCCTTGTGATTCTTCTTTTTCGCAGCTTGTCTTTCTTTGATCTCTTCCATTTTACCTGCAAAATACAAATTATACCTATCAGGTGAAAGTTCTTTTTTATAATATTCAATTTTTCGAATTTCTTCACTGTCATCATCACTCTCTTCATCTGATGAGTGATCAAAGATTGGTGCTTTATCTGAAGCCTCTTCTGTTGAAACTGGTTCTTCTTCTTTCTTCAAAAGCGATTTTTTTGTTCTTGATCATGTCTAAACTTCCAACAAACTTCGTTTTTAGTGCTTTCCACATTGAGTGTGCACTTCCGTTGTGTTGCAATAAGATCAAGATGTCTTCCTTAATGGCTTGTTGCAATATACTGATCATCATCTTTTCACTTTTGTATTTCTTTTTCTCCTTTTCATCTAAATCTTTAATAGCAACAATCTCTCCGTATTCATCAATTGGTCTAACATATCGTTCTTCAACACATTCCCACGCCTCTAAGTGATTCGCTTGAACCCAATTTTCAAAACGTTCCTCCCATCCACTATACTCCTCGATATTCATGAGCTTAGGCGGTTTTTGCATGGTGCCCATTTCATTCTCTAAGTTCACGTTCTGAGCCATAGTGATCGGGGTAGCAAATGCGTTGTAAAATTCATAATCCATGTTTTGGTATCGAAAGTTCACAATAACAGAATTTTCAAACGATCTGATGGTTTGGAACGAGCTGGAAGCCTCAAACCACACGACCTGGAAGAATTAATTCAAACGACCTGGTAAACAATTCACCTCGAATCACCTGAATGCAATCAAACAAAAACGATTAGTTTAAACACTTATCAAACAACTTGAATCGGATGGGTACTCGAACGAGTGAGTCAACAAAAGTCAACAGTAGTAACAATCAGGTGACAGTGTTGTCCGATCGGGTAGCGTTTTGACTTGTTGACCTCAACGATGAACTTTGATTTTCAAAATGTCCTCACATGCAAACTGACAACTTTAATGATGTCAATACACAAATATCAATTCAATTGGACCGAAGATATTCAATTTACAAAACTGACAATCACCTTTGATTTTATTTTGTGATTGGGCCGCTTATACGGACATATATGATCAAATATGAAATGAGCTGTCAAACAATTTCTAAATGAAATGCTATTGGGCCGCAAACCTTGAATGAATGACCAAATTAATGATCACATGGGCCGAAGTCTAATCTGACATACCATACAATATCTCACATGCAAAGGTCGACAACTTTGATATTAATCAACTTCTGATTAGACCGTTAATCACATGCACTTAACTCATGACACTTTATGACAACAGATTATAATGTTCACATGCACACCGATTGCAATTAATAACTTTGACTGACAAAGGTTAACAAGGTTGACTAAGTGGCCCTCAAACAGCAAACTCAAACGATCTGGATAATATCAAACGAACTGATTCAGCTCGTGCGAGCTGGCTGTTCAGCTCATGTGGCCTGAAAAAACTTCCAAACGACTTGATAAACTTGTTAACCAAACCGTACGATCTGATCACCTTGTACGATCTGATTTGTTCAAATCGTGCGATCTGGGAGTATTTTCAAACGACCTGGCCCATCTCGTGCGAGCTGGAAGTTTTTTCGAACGATCTGAACAATTTTTCAAGCGATTTGGACAGAAATTCACTTCGTTTGAAACTTCTAAGTCCAAAAGTTCATCATTTTGTCAATTTTGATCACTTTTTAGGTTGAGTTTGGTTCTGATTTGTTCACGGATTGATTAAAACTCAGTTTTACGTGTTATATCACAAAATCAGGTCATTTTAGCTGTGAAAACGTTCTGATTTTGAAGAAAAAGTGTAGAAAAGTGAGAAGAAATGAGTAGAAATCAGTTTAATCTGTGAAAACAAGCTGAAATGGTAAGAACTCTTCCTCCTGAGCTCTGATACCACTTGTAGGATCGGGGATTCCATCTAAACGAGTCTATCAGAAGAGTTCTAGACCAAATCAGAGGCGGAATTCATTGATTTGATCTTCATTCAGCTAGATATACACTTAGAAGTAGATTAAATGTCGATTGTATTGATTTTACAAAGTTACAAGAGCTGGAGACACTTCAGCAGAGCTTCGCTACCGAAATCAGAAAGTTACAAATGAAGACACCAGACCCCCAATTTATAGGAATCCCAGGTCGCATGAACCATACATGCCAGGTCGCACGAACTGCCAGGTTGCACGAACTGGTCAGTTCGCACGAACTGGTCATCTCGTGTGAGGTGGCTGGTTCAGGCCTGTTTCCCGTTTCTCTCGAACAACGTGTCCTGGTCTATCTATTCTATTACATGACTTGATACAAGATGAAGTCAACACACATATGCACTAACATAAACGATCACCAAGTCAAGGGGATCGTAAGGTATGTCGAATTTCTAACATTCATGAAGTTATGAAAATTTGTTAACTTTGCATGATGCGATCAATGTATGAATCATAGAGGCTATGGTAGAATTAATGAAAGTGATTACTTAGGAACAAACCCTAAGTAGAAATTTGAAGTAAAATTGCTACGATTTGAATGATTTGATAATTACCCATGTGTGTGCTAAGTGGGTTTTATACTATTATGATGAACATATGCTTATGTATGTTAAATTGTGAGAAAAACAGATGCTATGATGTAAGATAGTGATATTGTTCATGAATACTAGACCAAGGGCTTGATTTTGATAATGTAAACTTGGTTAAAAGTTAGTAATGAACTAGATAAAACTAGTATAAAAATCTTTCCCGCAAGGTGTTCGTTAAAACGCCTATGTGAAATTGGGTGCCTACTAGTTCGTAGATAGAACTTGATTTGAAGAGGTATTCAGATAAATGCCTAATAACATGATAAAACGTGTTTCACTATAGAGGAAAACCCGTAGATTTGTGAAATAAATAAATACAGTGTCTTCGATAATCGAGAGTTAGCCTAATATAGTGTTAATAATAGCATGAACTCGAGTTAAAAGATTAGTTAGAATGGTGGCTTAAAAGAACGTGTCACACCCCCAAAATCCACACGCGGAGTATCACTGCTTGGAGGCGTGACTGACCAGGATCAAACCACCAATCATATTGAACAAGCAAGTAATTGATTGTAAAAGTCCAACCAACACAATTTGTGTCCAAAACAAACATAGTTAAAGTTGTAAAGCGGAAGCATAATGTTTTAAACCAAAACTTAAGTTTAAATCTTTCAAAGTTTAACATGGCACACAGCTGTCCATGTCCCACAACGACTCTTCCCCATGCAAGCTCCAGCTAAGTACCTATTGACCTGCAAAGCATGGAGTAACGAGTCAACAATAATGTTGAGCGAGTTCACAGTTGGGTGTTGGTTTTAAGTTATTTCGAAAACAGTTTCCTTTAACTGGCATCCTGCCGTGGGGGTTACCCCATAGTTGAAAACGTGATTTGTTTAACCCATTAACTCTGGCAATCCAGTCGTGGGGGCTACCCCATGAAAGTTATCTGGCATTTCGGCTGTGGGGGCTTCCCCATGTTTAGTTATATGGCTTTTCGGCCGTGGGGGCTACCCCATGTATACTACTAGAGTCGTTACCATATCGACTGCTGACTGTAGTCATGTTTATGTGCCCTGAACTGTCAATGTCTATCATCATTGACGTGCCCAGATCCATTAGTTCACGCCCGTCCTCTGCGGCATGGTGTGAGGCTTGTCAGACCTAAATAGCGTTATCTAACTAATAACCCGCTCGCCATTGTCCCGGCGATTAAGTCGATATAAAAAGGAGGGACTTCGTGATAGAGTTTTTGGTCTAGTAAAAGTTATCTATCCGTAAGGACGAGGAATTACATTCCTGAACCAGTACTGTCCTACCCAAGAAAGGACGAGGAATCCATGTTCCTTAAACCCATTCCCAACCCCTGGGAATCCCATGCTTTGGAGAAGTGTGAACTCACCTTAGTTATGCACGTATTCACAATCAGTACATGTTTGTAGGGTTTCACATACACTCTATGTCACAAAGTGCGTTTGACAGTTAACATCATGTAACAAATAAGCAGTTAATCAAATTCATGCAATTCAAGCTTTACATTAAAGGCTTCCTCAGTTTATCTAACAATATCATCCACTAACATAACTAACGGTGTTAATGTGTTTAACGAGATTACCGCACTTAACTGGATTAATACACTTGGCATAGTTCACATGCATAACAGAGTTAATCAGAATCAATAGAGTTATCATACATAATTAACTTAACTTACATCAATTTAAGACAGTCCACTAAGGGCATTGGCCCACTATTGAAAATTTGGTCCAATTATAGATCCTTGTTGTCAGGCGGTGCATTGCAATCAATTATATTCACATGTTATTAAATGGTCAAAGTTTATCAATAATGATGATCATATGCACAGTTGAAATACTAACCTACTGTTCGGTCATCATTATAAACATATGCACATATTTGACTTTGGTTCAGACTACAACACAGACCCACATGGCCGCCATTAACTTTATACATTATGTATACACTATCTTAATATCTTGTTCCCATGCACCTCCGACGAAGAATCATGCACCACGACGAAGCATCATTGTTTTGTCGTGACCGACAGTGGCGAAACCCCCCCTATGATCATTCAGTTACAGATTTCGTGTTTTCGTTAGAACCCTAATCGCCATTAATAGCTACATACAACAATCAACATCATATCCCTTAGAATTAAGTAACAGTTCATGAATACATATAAGATAATCAAATCGTATCAAACATTATCAATTATCTCCACACAAACATATCGTCATTCTATTCGGAATTACGGTTCGAACACGTGATTACTCGATCATAATATCAGTCAAGTAAATATAATCAGAATCACTATCATAAATATCCACACACCCATTAACATGTAAATCGGCCCACAATAATCATCATATCAGTAACATAGACACGCACATACTTCGCTAATCACATACCCACATAACCAAGATTATACATAAACATAAACATCCATTGACAATTAAGAGTTAGTGTAGATTTAGTTTACTAACCAATGACTAAATCGAAGAAGATGATATCTCGTGAGGGTCTGCTACTGCCATCGAGTGTCTATGGGAGCCTAGGGTTTGTGCATGTTTCTTATTATGCTACATGATCCCCTGTGTATATAAATTAGGACCCGTTGAAAACTAGAGTCCATAGCCGGCCCCAAATAGTTATCCACTTGGGCTCTACCAAGCCCAATTGCACATTCAGATGATACGATGGGTCCGGTTTGGGCTTTGGTTGGTATTGGGCTCGAATGGTGTATATTAAGATAGTTTGCAAGTATGAGCCGTGTGTATGAACCAGTTATGATAATTAACGTGACCCACCTATAACTAGCTACATGCTAAAGTGCGGCCCAAATACCAAATGGTACGAAGAACAAGTTAGAATATTAGCACACGCGTTAAATCACACTTAATACACACCATATATAACATATCAATCACGATACGCTTTAACATATTACAAATGTGTACAGTTGCGAAACAAATAAGTCGTGTAAACAAACAACTTAAATAATTAACGCGCAATTAATGCGAAGATGGAATCTTGGAAACTCGAGTTGTCACATTATCCCCAGGTTAAAAGAAATTTCGTCCCGAAATTTGGTACGTACTCACTGAGGAAGCTAGTTAAGTTGCATGGTTTTCCTGGGGTGTCATATCCTCCCCCTGTTGATCTGGAATTTCGTCCCGAAATTCCGTAGCTTCAGCCTCAGTAGTGGTTGTACTGTTTACGAATAGTTGGGGATACTTTTGCTTCATTTGATCTTCGCGTTCCCAGGTGAACTCCGGGCCACGACGTGAGTTCCAACGAACTCGAACGAGAGGTATTCTAGTGCGCTTGAGGACCTTAACATCCTGGTCCGTGATTTCACTGGTTCCTCGACGAAATGTAACTGCTCGTCGATAGTGAGCTCCTTCAAAGGAACTATGAGGGTCTCATCTGACAGACACTTCTTCAGATTTGACACGTGGAAAACGTTTTGAACTGCACTGAGTTCTGCTGGTAAGTTCAGTTTGTAGGCCACTTTTCCTATTTTCTCGATGATTTCAAAAGGTCCAACGTATCGCGGGTTAAGTTTGCCTCGTTTGCCAAAACGAACCACACCCTTCCAGGGTGAAACTTTAAGTAGCACTCGCTCCCCAACCTGGAGCTCGAGTGGTTTCCTGCCCTTATCGGCGTATGCTTTCTGACCGTCGCGAGTCGCCGCCATGCGTTGTCGTATCTGAGCAATCCTTTCTGTTGTGTCTACCACAAGTTCTGGGCCAGTGATCTGACTATCCCCCACCTCTGCCCAACAAAGAGGTGATCGGCATTTACGCCCGTACAATGCCTCAAACGGAGCAGCTTTAATGCTGGTGTGGTAGTTGTTATTGTACGAAAATTCCACAAGTGGCAAATGCTTTTCACAGCCATTGCCAAAGTCAATTACACATGCCCTAAGCATGTCTTCAAGGATCTGGATGGTGCGTTCTGACTGCCCATCTGTTTGCGGGTGATAAGCTGTGCTCATATCTAAACGTGAGCCAAAGGACTTGTGCATTGCTTGCCACAGTTCTGAAGTAAAACGTGCATCACGATCCGAGATAATAGAGGTGGGCACCCCGTGCCTCGAGACAACTTCCTTAAGGTATACGTCTGCTAGAGTGGAGAACTTATCCGTTTCCTTGATAGCCAAGAAGTGTGCAGACTTTGTGAGTCGATCCACGATCACCCAAATAGTATCGTTACCACGCTGAGATCTAGGCAGGCCAGTAACAAAATCCATGGAAATTTGTTCCCATTTCTATTGTGGTATCTCAGGTTGTTGGAGTAGGCCTGAAGGTTTCTGGTATTCGACTTTGACTCTCGCACAAGTCAAACACTTGCTGACGTAAGTTGCTATGTGGGCCTTCATGCTAGGCCACCAGTATGTAGTTCTGAGGTCGTGGTACATCTTATCCGAACCAGGATGTACTGAGTAGCGAGACTTGTGTGCCTCATCCATCACAAGCTCTCGTAGGTTGCCATAGTGTGGGACCCAAATGCGTCCTGTGACGTAGTAAGCACCGTCTTCCTTCTGTTCTAAGCGTTGCCTTGAGCCGCGTAGGGCTTCAGCCCTGACGTTTTCTGGTTTCAATGCTTCTATCTGAGCATCTCGTATCTGAGAAGGAAGACTAGACTATATAGTGAGTTGTAACGCTCGCACGCGCTTAGGCGTAGCGTCCTTTCGACTGAGGGCGTCAGCCACAACATTGGCTTTGCCTGGGTGGTACCTGATCGAGCATTCGTAGTCATTCAGTAGCTCGACCCATCGTTGTTGTCGCATATTCAGTTCTTTCGGTTTGAAGATATGCTCGAGGCTCTTGTGGTCGGTGTAGATGGTGCACTTGGTACCGTACAGGTAATGTCGCCATATCTTAAGTGCAAAAACAACAGCTCCCAGCTCTAAGTCATGCGTAGTGTAGTTTCTTTCATGAACCTTGAGTTGGCGCGAGGCGTAGGCTATAACCTTATCCCGTTGCATCAATACACAACCAAGACCCTGAATTGATGCGTCGCAGTAAACTGCGAAGTCGTCTGTGCCCTCTGGCAATGAAAGGATAGGTGCACTGCAAAGTCTATCCTTTAAGTGCTGAAACGCTAACTCTTGTGCATTTCCCCATCGATAAACAACGCCTTTCTGCGTTAGTGAGGTGAGAGGCTGTGCCATCTTGGAGAAATCCTTAATGAACCTCCTATAGTAACCTGCCAAGCCCAAGAATTGGCGAATCTCTGTTGGTGTACGAGGTGCAGGCCAGTTCTTAATCGAGTCTACCTTGGATGGATCAACGTGAATCCTATCCTTGTTTACCACATGGCCTAAGAAATGGACTTCACGAAGCCAGAAGTCGCATTTCGAGAACTTTGCGTAAAGCTGTTCTGTTCGAAGAAGTTCCAAAATAAGTCGTAGATGCTGCTCGTGTTCCTCCTGACTCTTAGAATAGATCAGGATGTCGTCGATGAAAACTATAACGAACTTGTCCAGGTACGGCTTGCACACTCGATTCATCAAGTCCATGAAGACCGTAGGTGCGTTTGTCAGCCCAAAAGGCATGACCAAAAACTCGTAATGTCCATAACGAGTTCTAAAGGCTGTTTTGGAGACGTCATCCTCTCGGACTCTCAGCTGGTGATATCCTGATCTTAAATCAATCTTGGAGTAAAAGCTCGACCCTTGCAGCTGGTCGAATAGGTCGTCGATGCGTGGAAGAGGATAGCGATTCTTCACAGTCACCTTGTTGAGTTCTCGATAGTCGATACACATACGGAAGGTACCGTCCTTCTTCTTTACAAACAAGACTGGAGCTCCCCAGGGCGAAGAGCTAGGACGAATAAAACCCTTATCCAAGAGTTCTTGTAGTTGCGTAGAGAGTTCTTCCAACTCTGATGGAGCTAAGCGATAAGGTGCACGAGCTATAGGTGCTGCTCCAGGAGTTAGCTCGATGTGAAACTCGACCTGACGATGAGGCGGAAGGCCAGGTAGTTCCTCAGGAAATACCTCAGGGAAGTCACGTACAATCAGAAAATATTCTATCTTCTTCTCTTTCTTCGAGGTGTCAGTAACAAGAGCCAAAATAGCAGTGTGGCCCTTTCGCAAACACTTCTGGGCCTTAAGGAAAGAGATGATGCTCTCAACATCACCCCTCTTGTCTCCACGAATCATGAGTGGTTCATCATCTGAACGAGGAATACGGACAATCTTCTCGTTGCAAAGAATCTCTGCTCGGTGTTGGGATAACCAATCCATACCAATAACGATGTCAAAACCATCATACGTTGGGGTCATTCCTAGCATCACCCTGACCAATCATGGACACTTGACCCCTGGCACCATTGCCGTCGTTATTACCCCCCTGTTGTTGTCTCCACTATTGTTCCCATTTCCTTGGTTGTGGTTCTGATTCTGGTTCTGGTTCAACTGTGGGTAGTGTCTCTTGAAGTGACCTTCAGCACCACACTGATAGCATCCCTTGCTACCCTGCTGTTGCTGCTGATTCTGTGGAGCTTGTGGCTGCTGTTGTCGGTTCTGGTTTGCAGGACGTGAGCTTCTATAATCTTTGGCTTCATGCCCCATCTTGAGACACCTCTGACAACGACCCTTGTTGCACTGACCACTATGGTGTCTGTTGCATCTATTGCACTTTGGGTGATTTCCTCGATATCCACCCTGCCCTTGACTACCAGAAGATTGCTGACCAGGACTCTGGTAGTCATCAATCTTTCGCTGCTATACCTGGGACTGAACCGTAGTTGAACCCTTGCTGGAGGTTCCATCCCACTTTCGTTTATTGTCACTGGGAATAGCAGAAGTAGTAGTAACAGTAGCACCTATCCGCCTAGGCAGTTTGTTCTGTTCCACTGCCTGGTCTGTGAGACGATGAGCAAGAAGAATAACATCCTGGATAGTAGCAAGGTTAGCAGCAGTCACATGGATTTGAATCTCTGGTACTAAGACTTTGAGGTACAACTCAATGCGCTTGATGGGAGGTTCCACCATAGTTGTGCACAAAATTGCCAGTTCGTTAGATCGCTTCGTATACGCCTCTATCTCTGACCCCGTCATCTTCAAGTTAAAGAACTCCACTTCCATTTTGTGGATGCCATCACGGTTACAGTATTCTCGCTTGATCAGTTCCTTAAAATCATTCCATGGGGTGGCATTAGCAGCCGCCAGCCCCAGCATCTGAACTTGCGCGTTCCACCATGTTAGCGCAGTGCCTTCGAAAGTACCAGTGGCGTACTTCATCCTACGAGCCTCAGGGCATTCACACATCTCCAAGACAGACTCGAGCTTTTCAAACCAATGGAGGAGTCCAACAGCTCCTTTAGTGCCACTGAAAGTACTAGGACGACAGTCCATGAAAGTCTTAAATGTGCATACAGGCGGCTGAGCGTTCTTACCTTGTTGCACGAGGAAGAAAAGACAGGGTTACGCGCGAGAGTTGGGTCATGAGAGTAGGATCTAACATCCTAGGTTAGGTTCGGAATAGCAGGTTATACCTCCTGCATGAGCGGCTGCGAGTGCTGCCGTAACTTGTTCGTTGACAAGAGCCGTCAGCTGGCTTGAGTTGGGTTCACACGTTCCCTCATGATCTTCACATCGAAGGAAACACAAGTAGGAAAGGTGTCGCGAATGTGTGTAAGTGTGGAGTGACAGAAGGGAGCAAGCACACATGTGTTTTCAATCAATAGTTGTTACATTCATCAAAGCATACTATGTACAAAGTTCTATGTAACTAGCAAGTAGGCAATATAACATAAACCATATCACCTCTAGTGGTGAGCCTTGCACGTGGAGTGAAGCGTCGTTGTGGATCGTTGAGCACTGTACATGTTATAGTCTGGTTTTAACAAAAACTTTTTCCCTTATTAAAACCAAGTTCACTATAACCAATGGCTCTGATACCAATCTGTCACACCCCCAAAATCCACACGCGGAGTATCACTGCTTGGAGGCGTGACTGACCAGGATCAAACCACCAATCATATTGAACAAGCAAGTAATTGATTGTAAAAGTCCAACCAACACAATTTGTGTCCAAAACAAACATAGTTAAAGTTGTAAAGTGGAAGCATAATGTTTTACACCAAAACTTAAGTTTAAATGTTTCAAAGTTTAACATGGCACACAGCTGTCCATGTCCCACAACGAATCTTCCCCATGCAAGCTCCAGCTAAGTACCTATTGACCTGCAAAGCATGTAGTAACGAGTCAACAATAATGTTGAGCGAGTTCACAGTTGGGTGTTGGTTTTAAGTTGTTTCGAAAACAGTTTCCTTTAACTGGCATCCTGCCGTGGGGGTTACCCCATAGTTGAAAACGTGATTTGTTTAACCCATTAACTCTGGCAATCCAGCCGTGGGGGCTACCCCATGATAGTTATCTGGCATTTCGGCCGTGGGGGCTACTCCATGTTTAGTTATCTGGCTTTTCGGCCGTGGGGGCTACCCCATGTATACTACTAGACTCGTTACCATATCGACTGCTGACTGTAGTCATGTTTATGTGCCCTGAACTGTCAATGTCTATCATCATTGACGTGCCCAGATCCATTAGTTCACGCCCGTCCTCTGCGGCACGGTGTGAGGCTTGTCAGACCTAAATAGCGCTATCTAACTAATGACCCGCTCGCCATTGGCCAGGCGATTAAGTCGATATAAAAAGGAGGGACTTCGTGATAGAGTTTTTGGTCTAGTAAAAGTTATCTGTCCGTAAGGACGAGGAATTACATTCCTGAACCAGTACTGTCCTACCCAAGAAAGGACGAGGAATCCATGTTCCTTAAACCCATTCCCAACCCCTGGGAATCCCATGCTTTGGAGAAGTGTGAACTCACCTTGGTTTGCTCGGTATGCTAAACTATGTGCTCGCAAGTAATCAATCAAGTCCTATAGTTATGCACGTATTCACAATCAGTACATGTTTGTAGGGTTTCACATACACTCTATGTCACAAAGTGCGTTTGACAGTTAACATCATGTAAAAAATAAGCAGTTAATCAAATTCATGCAATTCAAGCTTTACATTAAAGGCTTCCTCAGTTTATCTAACAATATCATCCACTAACATAACTTACGGTGTTAATGGGTTTAACGAGATTACCGCACTTAACTGGATTAATACACTTGGCATAGTTCACATGCAAAACAGAGTTAATCAGAATCAATAGAGTTATCATACATAATTAACTTAACTTACATCAATTTAATACAGTCCACTAAGGGCATCGGCACACTATTGAAAATTTGGTCCAATTATAGATCCTTGTTGTCAGGCGGTGCATTGCAATCAATTATATTCACATGTTATTAAATGGTCAAAGTTTATCAATAATGATGATCATATGCACAGTTGAAATACTAACCTACTGTTCGGTCATCATTATAAACATATGCACATATTTGACTTTGGTTCAGACTACAACACAGACCCACATGGCCGCCATTAACTTTATACATTATGTATACACTATCTTAATATCTTGTTCCCATGCACCTCCGACGAAGAATCATGCACCACGATGAAGCATCATTGTTTTTTCGTGACCGACAGTGGCGAAACCCACCCTATGATCATTCAGTTACAGATTTCGTGTTTTCGTTAGAACCCTAATCGCCATTAATAGCTACATACAGCAATCAACATCATATCCCTTAGAATTAAGTAACAGTTCATGAATACATATAAGTTAATCAAATCGTATCAAACACTATCAATTATCTCCACACAAACATATCGTCATTCTATTCGGAATTACAGTTCGAACACGTGATTACTCGATCATAATATCAGTCAAGTAAATATAATCAGAACCACTATCATAAATATCCACACACCCATTAACATGTAAATCGGCCCACAATAATCATCATATCAGTAACATACCTACACGCACATACTTCGCTAATCACATACCCACATAACCAAGATTATACATAAACATAAACATCCATTGACAATTAACAGTTAGTGTAGATTTAGTTTACTAACCAATGACTAAATCGAAGAAGATGATATCTCGTGAGGGTCTGCTACTGCCGTCGAGTGTCTATGGGAGCCTAGGGTTTGTGCATGTGTCTTATTATGCTACATGATCCCCTGTGTATATAAACTAGGACCCGTTGAAAACTAGAGTCCATAGCCGGCCCCAAATAGTTATCCACTTGGGCTCTACCAAGCCCAATTGCACATTCAGATGATACAATGGGTCCGGTTTGGGCTTTGGTTGGTATTGGGCTCGAATGGTGTATATTAAGATAGTTTGCAAGTATGAGCCGTGTGTATGAACCAGTTATGATAATTAACGTAACCCACCTATAACTAGCTACATGCTAAAGTGTGGCCCAAATACCAAATGGTACGAAGAACAAGTTAGAATATTAGCACACACGTTAAATCACACTTAATACACACCATATATAACATATCAATCACGATAGGCTTTAACATATTACAAACGTGTACAGTTACGAAACAAACAAGTCGTGTAAACAAACAACTTAAATAATTAACGCGCAATTAATGCGAAGATGGAATCTTGGAAACTCGAGTTGTCACAGAACGCCTATTGGGTAAATAGGAAATGCCTAAACTAGTTAATAAACTTGAATGTGCATTTTATATACTAATGGACGTTTGAATTTTAAAAAGTCAAACTGACCTAGAATACGATGAATGATAATTTTTGGATATAAAATGCGTAAGGTGGAATAATCGTATTAAATTATGATTAAACTAACCACCTTGTAAACGATGATGATAGTTTGACGCTTAACCAGCTAGGTGGAAGCTTGGAGGAGGAAGCGGGTCAAACGAATCAAGAAGGAAAAGAAAAGCGTAATTTGGATGCGAAGTAAGTTAAGCTTACACCCCTTTTATTTACAATATGCTTACTTGTGAGTATTGATTATGAATTATGTTAAGTTTTTGAAATATGGTGATCCGACGCGATATGATTCGGATCGGAATAAAAATAAATGATAAAAACCATGGTTAATGGTAAAAAGGGGCAAATTGGTAATTTATTCATGTAATGACTAAGATTTAATGAGTTTTCGTGAAGGTTACCTTATAGTGTAACTAATAATAAGAAAAAGGGGTAAAATGGAAATTTAGTCAAATTGTAGACTAATGTAAATTGAGGTTTAAAGGATATATATGGCGTAAGCTAAAATGGGTTAATTATGCAAGAAAAAGAAGAAAAAGAAATATTGGGGTAAAATCCGAATTGGGTCGGATGCGTGAATTTGAAATTAAATACCAAGTTTTTATAAATATCAATGTTTGGTCATTTAGGCCAAACGGGTCAAATGGTAGTGATAACAACATTTGACAAAAATCGACTAATGTTTGGTTGTCAAGTCATATGTTCACAGGAGCGAATAGCAATTTGGATAATTGTGTCGCCATAGAATTTTGGCTAATAAAAGCGAGGTATAAAAACGGGTCAATGCGTTGACTCGAGCCAAGTACGCATATATAGATTTATAGTAAAACAAGCAATGTTGGTCAAACATCTTAGCGAAAGACCCTCGTAAAATGAGGAACTAAAATTGACCAAAACGCCCTTGAAGGGTAAATTGGGCAAACGAACCATAGAGGTTGTTTAGGAACTTGTGTTTTGATTGTGGAGTCACTAGTTTTGAATAAAAGTCATAGGCATGCACATTCATGAGTCAAATGCCTAAAAATGGGTCATTTGCATAAAATGATCAACCAAAGGGTAAATTTGGTATAATAGTTAGTTATGCTAAATCTACCATAAAATAGTCGTGGTGGAACATAAGCAGATATTTAAACATGGGATCGTGAAGTGCGAAAAGAAAATAGCGAGTTTTAGACTAAATTGTTTAAATTCCCTAAACGGGTCAAAACGGATTATGCGTATAGCTTGTGTACTAGTTGCATATTTCATGAAAGCTATGTTTACGCGCCAAGGACTTGAAATAACAAGTAAACCAGGGTTT
>CM060429.1:121763030-121820530 GCA_030545235.1 Helianthus tuberosus
CAGGTCCTGAAATAGTGCAAGAGACGACCGACAAGATTACTCAAATCAAGGAAAGGCTGAAGACGGCTCGAGATCGCCAGAAGAGTTATGCAGACAATAGATGCAAGCCGTTAGAATTCCAAGTTGGAGACAGAGTATTGTTGAAAGTTTCTCCTTGGTAAGGAGTTGTTAGATTCGGTAAGAAAGGAAAGCTAAGTCCCAGATACGTAGGACCATTTCCAGTTATCCAACGTATAAGACCAGTGGCTTATCGTTTACAACTACCCGAAGAACTAGCTGGAGTACATGATGTATTTCATGTATCCAATCTCAAGAAATGTCTATCAGACGAATCACTGGTAGTACCTATTCAAGAAATAGGGGTAAACGAAAAGTTAAAATTTGTTGAGAAACCTCTTCAGATAGAAGACAGAAAAGTGAAGTTCCTCAACCACAAACGATTAGTGCTAGTTAAAGTAAAATGGGATTCAAAGAGAGGAGCTGAATACACTTGGGAGCTGGAATCAGAAATGAGGAGAAAGTATCCTTACTTATTCCGGTAAATCTCGAGGACGAGATTTTATTAAGGTGGGGAGAATGTAACAACTCGTATCAAAAGTCATATTTATTATATTATTTTATTCAATAGGAAACCCTAATTAAGAAACCCAAGTGATTTTGCATAAACCCTAAAATTTTCAGAACATTAGGAATTAGAATTAGGGCCCCTAAAACTCAAGGGGGGTAAAACCCTATTAACGATTATCCTTATAAAATGCTGTCGAAATAGAAATTTCATGCAACGTCGACTCATCAGGGCTAGATAGGTGACGAAGCAGGCCTACCCTATTTTGACACCCCAGGCGACACGCGGCACGTGCCACGGATTCTTCCGCGACTAGCGGGAGGTGCAAATTTTGGGTATAAATAGAAGGGCCTGGCACTTGCATTCTGTTGTTCGTTCGACGATCAAATTACAAATATACGCTGAGATATACGTAGATTACTATAAACACACACGAATCACGAAGTGCTGCCACAAAACAGGGTAATAACTTGATCGCTATTACGATTCAATGTCCGATCTATTAAATTATCCAATGGATGTTTAAGTGCTGCCCACATTAGGGTTATGCTTTATCATTCGTCGTTAATTCGATGGATGTTTAAGTATCACACTTTGTCATTCGTTGTGAGGGTTTAATCTCGTGAGTTATCATAAATGCTGTATTGATTACTAACCCAGTTTTGTGTGCATTGTTATTTAAATTAGGTTAACAAGGCTAATCTGTAGACTAGACTCTATCCGTGTTAAATCTGCAATGTGAGTCATTCTCTTTTTATCAAATTTGTTTACAAAAGCGTGTTTATTTTCAAAGTTATAATTACAGGGATTAAGTCTTTGTAATCACCAAATTACACCCGGTATGTGGGGTATTGTATACATTACTTGATAATCGTCACCATTGGACAATGAGTTAGCTAAGGGGTGATATGACCATAGTCACAGACACCATTGGACAACAAGATAGCCAATGTGTGTTCGAGTGACAAATACTGTGGGTACTTGGTTTGATATCTGAAACATTGTAATCTCTCTTAATACTGTAAATTATAACAAACAGGTCTGTTTTATTAAATAGAATGATTCACTCAGTATTTCCTGCTAACAAAACCTTTTTCAAACATGTTTCAGGTGATCTGTTGTAATCCAGAAAAAGTGCCGGGAAGCACTGCAAGCTTAAGAAAGTGGCTCATTATAAAATAAAGAAATATGTTTTGTAAAATAAAGATTTCTCTGTGAAATCATAGTATTGTAAATTACCGGGGTTTTATCCCGAGATTGTGAAATAAAATAATCGGGAAAATTTTAGCTTTAAAAAGATCCTGATGATAAACTTCCGCTGTTAAACTCAATTAAATAAATACCACGGGATTTCTGTCCCGCGGCTCCTGAAACGGGTCAAACCGGGTCAAGGGCCGTGACACAAGGTAACTTCCTGTGTTTGCTCCGTACATGCTAGGTGTCACACCCCAACCGATGGCGGAATCATCGAGGCGCAACACTGGGCGAATCCGATTGCTCAAGAGAATCCATAACAACTAATTTAGCGACAATATTTAACAAGTTCATTATCCCATACTAATAAACAAATATTTCACATAAAGTTGTACAGATTTCATGTCTCTCGAACAATACAAATCCGACAACCTAGATTTTTAGGTGAGATTCTAAAGTAGCCTATCTTGATTGAGATAATCTGCGTTTAACCTACAACATACGTTAAAATAATGTCAATACAAAAATTTATTTGCGAGTATACAGGTTTAATTAGCATAAAGTAGATAAAAGCGCTGCGAATTTCCACATACATAAACATGATACACAACATATACGCTACAATACAAAAACTACCAGCTTAGTCCCGAGATGACTGCGATGTGCGTTTGCGAGTACGAGTTTGTCTTAACTAGACCCCGTCGGGCGTGAGTCGAACTATAGTACTATTCAAGTTAAGTTGGAACGTCACGTGTAAAAGTGCTAGCACATATCTATCGGCATCATGTGTAAATATGTACCATAAGTCATTCGCATCTGATAATAGTTTAGATTGTGTACTGCGTTTTGATAAGTGTGTTTTCGATATAAATGTATGTTACACCTCGAAAGTGTGTTTAAAACGTTAAAAGGGGGTCAGGTATACTCATAGTGCGTGCCTAACAAATAAACACGATCTGGTTGGATGGTTGAGAGCGCCGGATCAGCCTGTGTACGGGAACAGATGCATAAGTATTCTTCAGGGCTGAACGGTCGGAATCAACGTGTCGAATGGGGTAAAAGTGGGTTAAGTGTTGCTACAGTGCATCCGGACGGAAGGTCATCCGGACGGATGGTCATCCGGACGGATGGTCATCCTGACGGATGGCCATTCGATCGGATGGTCATCCTGACGGATGGGCATTCGATCGGATGGCTATTCGAGCGAGTTGCAAACTGTAGTTTGAAGTTTTTGTAAAATTTTCCAAGTAAACATTTTTGAGTTAACGGGGACGGCGTGACGACATGTCAGACAATGGAAATCCACACTGAGTCTAGCCCAGTCGATCGGATAGGAACCGCCCCATTCGATCAGACCTGCTGAGCTTGATGGGACTTCATGTTCAACCCGTTTTTCGATCACCTCTCCGGTGGAAATCCGTTTTCGAGCCGGCCCTAGACTATAGAGTGAGTCTTAGGTCAGGTTGAGTCCAGATTCCATCGGTTTTGAGTAGAAGAGTGTAAAAGAGTTGAAAGAAAGTTTGAATAAGTTGAAATGTTGAAGTTTTGTTTAAGATTCGTGTTAAAATGTGTAGAAATCCTTTAAATCTGAGCTAAACTTGATGAGATGACGTCCCCAAATGAACACCATCTTCAAGCAACCCAAATCAGGTGAGTTCGTGATGAAAATAAGTGTTTTTGATGGAGAAGATGATGAAAATAAGTGTTGTTAGGTTTTCGAAGAGTTTTGTTAGGTTGCTGCAAAAGAATTTAAGGAAAAATTTGAAAATCCTCTTATAACGTGGTGTTAAGTTGAGTCGATGTTAAACCAACGTCGTAAGAAGGATTTTGTTTAGACATTAAAAAGATTTGGAAGGAAAACTTGGTTTAAGAAACCTCTTTTACGACATGGTATTAAGCTGAGTTTGATGTTAAACCAACGTCTTAAGATGAGTTTTGTTTAGGTTTTGCAAAAGGTTTTAAAGAAAATCTGGACTTATGAAAACTTCTCTTGGAAGTGGAGTTAAGCTGAGTCGATGTTACCTCTATGTTGTGAGGAAATTTCTTTCGCCCAAAGGTTTTTATAAAAAAAAAATTTAGGAAAATTTTCCAGTTATTTTCAAAAACAGTAACAATTAAGTCTTACCAGTATCAAAAGTTTAAATTAATATCGAGCCCCCACATGGCATCTTTCCATGAAAGTTCGTTAATATGACTAAAACACTTATATTTAGGAAGTACCAACGTCGTATCCACCATGGTTTGACCATATTACCTCTGTTTCGTGAAGCGATGTCATGCGTGCCGTCATGACACGGATATATTTTCGTATCCTCGGTCCAAGCAGTAAGGGGTCGGATAGACTTTGGAGAAAAAGCAGATTGTAAACTTAGTTAGCGATTGAGAGCATGCGCGAACAGTTCGATGATGCGAAAATATCGAAGTAACGGGGATGCTAAGTGCGATAAGCGATAAGCAGTAAGCAGTAAGCGATACGCGGTAAGCGATAAGCGTCAAGAGGGAAAAGCGACGCGAGTATCGAAGCGTTGAGATTGATAAATGCGATAAGTGTCAAAAGCGATGAGAGTATCGAAGCGATGAGTGTGATAGATGCGGTGAGCGTTAAAGCGTTGAAGCGTTGAGAGGGAAAGCGAGAGCGAAGTGTAATAAATTTCCAGCGAATGTGCGATTGCGTTGCGTTGTGTTGCGTTGTGGACTTACGAAAAGTCTAGCGATGATGCGATTTCACTGCGTTGTAGACTTACTAAAAGTCTAGCGATGATGCGATTGCATGCGTTGTAGACTCACGAAAAGTCTAGCGATGATGCGATTGAGATGTTACGCCTTGCGAAGGAGTTTAGCGTGTTGAAAATAATCACAATACAATAAGAGGTCTAATAACGTTCAACTCCACATGGCATTTTCTTCATGAAGCTTCGTTCGCATGACAAAAGCACTTATATATAGGAAGTACCAGCGGCGTATCCACCATGCTTAAACCACACCACTTACGTCCCGTGAATAGATGTCACACTTTTCGACATGGTTAAGACACTTATATATAGGAAGTACCAGCGGCGTATCCACCATGCTTTTAACGTTATGGCACCATTAGAACTTACTACGATCTCCGTGCACTGACCAAAATAAGCCCGTGTGCACCCGTGATTAGTTGGTTCCTTGCACGCTTATCCTACCTTATTCTAAGAGCGCATAGTTGGGGTAAAACATAATATATCGTGATATATTGTACATAGTGCTAGTAATTAAATCTGTGTGTGAGCTTAGACTAAATGCGAGCACGATAGGGAGGGAGAGAGAGAGCGAGCGAGAGAGAGAGAGAGAGAGAGGAATATAGAGAGCAAGCGAGAGAGAGAGAGAGCGAGTGAGTGTCGGCATCGCGTATCGTGGCGACATCGTTCGATAGAACAATCATGAAACACAAGTAACAGTGCCGGAAATTGTACCGTTAACTACGTCGTTCTGTGCCTGGTCGGTGTTGATGTTGAAGACTCCTGCTTGGGCTACGATTGTTGTTGGAGCTTCTGCTGCTGGTGCTACAACTGTTGGTGCTACTGGTGCGGCGGCGGCTGGTTCTGGAAATTGCCTCGGCGGTGCTGGGAGTGCTAGCATGCCTTGGTGTCATGGTCCTGTGCGGCAGTGGCGGGCGAAGTGACCATAACAGTTGCAATTGATGCAATAGCGGCAGTCAGCTCCAGCCTGGTGGTGATAGGTACACGTCTTACACAGGGGAAGAGTTCCCGTGTAGTTACGCCTTGGGTAAAGCAGAACTGCTCAGAGAGGCTCTGGTTGAGGCATTGCAGTTGATGAATAATTTAGGCTCGAGCTCTTTCTCTTGCGGCTAGGCTGAGCATCTTGCGGTGGCGCGTTGTCATTACAGGATTCGTCTGAGGATTCGTCAGAGGATTCGATGACGATTGCTTGATTAGCCTTCCTAGTGGACTCTTTGGAGAAGAATCCATCCAAGATTCGCTTGTCATTGATTTCCGCGGCCAAGCGATAGGCTTCTTCGATGGTAGCAGGTCTTGCAGCTTCGACAAAATCGCCCACACACTCAGGCAAAGCGCCTAAGTACTTCTTGATGGCCTTATCGGGAGTGTCAACTTGGCTTGGGTAGATAATGCTAAGCTATTTGAACCTTGCTGTGAGGCCGTTGTTGTCACCTCCAACTTGCTTGTTATCCCAAAATTCGTTTTCTAGCTTCTGAACTTCGTTGGGAGGGCAGTACTCTTCCTTCATGAGCTCCTTCAGCTCATCCCAGGAGAGTGTGTAGGCTGCATCGTTCCCACGTTTGTTACGCTCGGTTGTCCACCAGTCGAGGGCTCTTGATTAAAATACTCCAGTAGCGCATGTGGTACGGAAATGCTCGGGGCACCTACTCTGACGAAGGGTAACCTTGATGGCATCGAACCATTGAAATAGCTGAGATACACCTTCTTTGTCTGTGAAGTCCATTGGACCACAAGCTTTGAAGTACTTGAAGGAGAAAGTAGACCTTGGTGCGATGGTCTTAGGGTCTCCTGAAGTTTGAGAGTTGCTGAGAAATTGAACTTGCGCAACGATTTGAGGAATAACCTTGGCCACCTCCTTGGCCACGAGTGAGGGGATCCTCTTATCAGCATTTCATCTAGCTCTTCTTCTAGCTGTACGTCGCGAGATAGAAGCGTTCGAAGGCATCTAGAAAAAGAGATTTGGAATGAGATTCGATCATAATGATTTTATGTTGCGTTAGCGACTTGGTGCGTAAAACTTGTTGCAGTTGATATAGTAATACGTATTCACATAGGTGCCATATAGAAGACACAAAATTCCTAGATTTCCACGTATTCACATAAGCGTATGCGATCGTACATCGTATATTAGACACGTATATACTTATATGCCTGTATAGATAGCGCGAGGACGCGTTTAAGAGGGAGAGTTGTTAGAATTTAGTTTTGTTGCGAGTATTAGCTCTTGTTTTAGGTTGCGATGGCTGTGCGAGTTGTGCATTCGTAAAGCGGGGAGGCGAAATCGGTAAGTCGCGAAAGCCGATAAAGCGTAAAATTTTCATATGAAAACATATAAACGTAATAAAATTCGATGACGCGTAAAATCGGTGATTGCAGGCTAGAAAATAGATAGAGTGCCTGGGGTTTTGAGGCATCGACTATCCAAAGTGATTCAACTATCCACATCGAGTTCGAGCGCACGCTTTGGCCTAACAGACTATGCCCACACCGGGATGCGACTACGGCATTCGTCCTTCCAGTTACTACGCGGCTCGAGTCGTTGGTGCAGTCGAGACTTTGGTGAGATCTTTTGAAAACCATTTTAGGGAATGGAACGGGTTATTAAGATGCGGGTTTCACCCCTGACTTAACAACTTCGCTCCTCACAGCGATGGTTCTCACTGAATAAATTCAGGAGTCCCATGAGATAGAAATGGAAAATTCCGTGGAGATATGGATATCACTCCTGACTCGACAAAAGATTCTCGTGCTAAGAGTAATGCGCTGAGTGAGGGATCTCGTCGAGAGTTCTTGGTTTTCACACCTAATCTCGACGTAGTCGCTCAATTGTGTTATGCGAGTGTCCACAATCGTGTATATTGTGTTAGCCTTAGGAAAGGCAAAAGTAAGTTTTCAGCCTTAGGAAAGGCTCCTTCGTACTAAGCTGTAGTATGCGGGTTCGTACGAAGGTGTAGTATAACATTGTAAATTCGAGCAAGAGAATAACAACATGTAGGTTCGTACGATACCCCAAGTGGGTTCCTATGAGGGGCCCGTTTGGTGCTTAGACTATAGACTAGGTCAGATCATGCAATCCTACCTAATTCCCTATAGTTATGGCTCTGATACCAATCTGTCACACCCCAACCGATGGCGGAATCATCGGGGCGCGACACTAGGCGAATCAGATTGCTCAAGAGAATCCATAACAACCAATTTTGTGACAATATTTAACAAGTTCATTATCCCATACTAATAAACAAATATTTCACATAAAGTTATAGATATTTCATGTCTCTCGAACAATACAAATCCGACAACCTAGATTTTTAGGTGAGTTTCTAAAGTAGCCTATCTTGATTGAGATAACCTGCATTTAACATGCAACATACGTTAAATTAATGTCAATACAAAAATGTATTGGCGAGTATACAGGTTTAATATAGCATAAAGAAGATAAAAGCGCTGCGAATTTCCACATACATAAGCGTGATACACAACATATACGCTACAAGACAAAACTACCAGCTAAGTCCCGAGATGACTGCGATGTGCGTTTACGAGTGAGAGTTTGTCTTAACCAGACCTCGAGGGGCGTGGGTCGAACTATAGTACTATTCTAGTTAAGTTGGAACGTCACGAGTAAAAGTCCTAGCACATATGTATCAAGCATCACGTGTAAATATGTACATCAGTCATCCGCATGTGATAATAGTTAGATTGTGTACTACGTTTTGATAAGTGTGTTTTCGATATAAAAGAATGTTACACCCCGAAAGTGTGTTTAAAGCGTTAAAAGGAGGTCAAGTATACTCACAGTGCGTGTCCCACAAATATAATCGATCTGGTTGGATGGTTGAGAGCGCCGGATCAGCCTGTGTACGGGAACATATGCATAAGTATTCCTCAGAGCTGAACGGTCAAAATCAGCGTGTCGAATGGGGTAAAAGTGGATTAATGTTGTAACAGTGCATCCCGACGGAAGGTTATCCGGACGGATGGTCATCCTGACGGATGGTCATCCTGTCGGATGGTCATCCTGTCGGATGGTCATCCTGTCGGATGGTCATCCTAACGGATGGCCATTCAATCGGATGGCTATTCGAGCGAGTTGCAGATTGTAGTTTGAAATTTTGGAAAATTTTCGAGTTAATGGGGACGGCGTGACGACGTGTCAGACAACGAAAATCTATACCGAGTCTAGCCCAGTCGATTGGATGGGAACCACCCCATTTGATCAGACCTGCTGAGCTTTATGGGACTTCATGTTCAACCCGTTTGTCGATCACCTCTCCGGTGGAAATCCGTTTTCGAGCCGGCCCTAGACTATAGAGTGAGTCTTAGGTCTGGTTGAGTCTAGATTCCATCGGTTTTGAGTAGAAGAGTGTAAAAGAGTTGAAAGAAAGTTTGAATCGGTTGAAATGTTGAAATTTTGTTTAATATTCGTGTTAAAATGTGTAGAAATCCTTTAGATCTGAGCTAAACTTGATGAGATGACGTCACCAAGTGAACACCATCTTCAAGCAACCTAAATCAGGTGAGTTCGTGATGAAAATCAGTGTTTTTGATGGAGAAGATGATGGAGATGTGTGTAGTGAAGATGGAAGTACAAGATTTAGGGAGAATTACTTACAAAATAGCCTTGAATCGAGTGAAATAGTGCTTGAGATCGAGCTGGGAGTGAGTTGGTCGGATAGGGCTGTCACATCAGTGAACAGTGACATGTGGGAGGTATTTATAGTGTGAGAGAGAAGTAAGGCGGTGCTGTTGAGGTGTCGGATGGCCAGTCGATCGGATAGCCATCTGATCGGATGGTCATCTTGTCGGATGGTCATCCTGACGGATGGGCCCCATCCTGACGGATGAGTTAGTTTCTCAACTTTCTACTCATTTGATGTGTTTTATTGCGTTAATTGCTGTAAGTACTTTAAGCAACTGCGTTCCAACAAGTTTTAAATACCCAGATGTTTTTATATACATACTAGTAATATAATATACATTAATAGGTCATAGCATAAGTAACTGCGTTTCGAGTTTGCGTTGCGTTGAGCGATAGCGAATAGCGCAATAGTGTATGCGTTAGCGTCATAAGCGTATGCGTTGTGATATAGCGTGTGCGAAAATATGCGAAATAGCATTGTAAGCGTTATAGTTTACATTATGATTCGAATCTCGTGTGCTAGGCGTAACGAGAGTAACGAGAGCGATAAGCGGGTTGTTACACTAGGTTTACGACTGATGTGCTAAAAGTAGTTTAATAAAAACGACCTATATTAACCTAATTTAGAGACTAAGTAATCCCCTAAACTTGACTAAACTACTAACCGACAAGCGGACCGATCGACTCTAGTAAAGCTAAGTAAGTCCGGAAATCTAACCCACAAAACTCTATTTAATTATGTTAACTAAACTATCTAGGCTGACACTGACATGACACTAAATGTTTTTATTTTTGGGGTGGTGGGGGTTTCTAAATATCCTAAAGTTGTGAATTAATTAAATTAATTAACTAAGTTAACTAGACATGAACTAACTTGGGTTTACTCAGATGATGGTGAAGGACTACCTAGACTGGAATTCTGGATTGTACTAGTGATGATTTTAATAGGATTTTTGTTACTATGGAACCGGGATCTTCTAACGCTAAACCTATCGAGACACCGAGCAGGACCCCCGACCCTTCTCAGGAAGACACCTTTGGAGCTCTAAAGGCTGTTACGAACACCGGTTGGTCTAGACTCCCTCGCGGGTTATCTATGTGGTTTTATGAAAGTACCCTAATTTGATTTCCTCCCTCTCGAGTAATAAACCTAGGGTAAACTTGGGTTTTTGACTCGACTTGGTAGACAATGGTCGATAGGGAAACTATTTCAGACTCTAGACTCCTCACGAAGACCCTACCTTAGCAATTTATCAACTTAGACCTAACAATAACCTCACACCTTTCAGCTATTGAAATTAGTAGAACACCTAGACCTACTCAATTATCAATTACCACTTCTAAGGTATATTGGCCAATTAACCCAAAAGATCACAATATAAAATTATAATCTTGCATAAACCTATTCTGTGAAAGATATCCACCAAGAATCATACGAAGCAATAAACGACAATTAAATAAAACTAAGCATGCATACACATCGAATCAATAATCAAGTTAGCTACTTTCTTAAACAATCCATTAATAATCAAACATCCATAAAAATCAAAACTTTACTAATCCATTCATCCAATCTAGGCAGTACAAAGCGTTTAGCCTAACATATTCATGATCAAACACAAAACGAAAGTATTTTCAAAGAAAGAAAACATGATTGATAATCAAAAGTAAAGAACAGGTGAACCGGATGATTAAATCGCGACCCAGATGTTTCCTCGAGCTTCCAACCTTCAACCGATGCTTCAGAGTCTCCGAAAATGCTCCAAATTCGTCCAAGATTTCACCCAAGATGTTGCAAATTCGTAACTAGGGTTGGACATCATTATAATGAAGTATTTATATGCTTGCATTGAAGAATCCAGCTCCAACCCTGACACATTCTGCAAAAACAACCCCTTCACGTCGTGCGAAGGGGATCTCCTTTTGCCGTCGCATTGTGTGGCGCGTGTTTTTATTTTTAATGCTTTTATTAGCTTGGCGTCACGTGAAGGCTGCACTACTTCACGGCCGTGTGACGCGACGGGTACTTTTTCCGGTATTCTTCTGTTTCTCAGTTTCCGTTATGCTACGTTTCATCCGGTTGTCGATTATTCCTCCCGCTTAGCATATTTTCTTCGTTTTTTCAGCATTCTAAGAAATCGAGACCTGCAATCAACACTTCTATTAGTAGTAATCAATTCTAACCTAAAAACCAACTCAACTGACTTGAAATATACACAAACTATACAATATAAATAGATATATTTTCCAATACATCAACAACCATGGACAACGTAACAATGCTTACATCCCCAGGGGTAACTTCCCTATAGCGTGAATCATTCCTTTGTCAAATCATTCATTTTCTTTATCTATCATTATATGTATATTAGGATGTGTTTTAATAAAACTATTCTTTCAGAAAGAATAACATTAATCAATTAACATTTCCTGAAAGCATTGTGGCTAATAGCCACAACTATTTTATTAAACGATTCATTTCTACATAATTTACACTTTACTTTACCTTACCTTACCTTGTATGCGCATACCCAAAAACTATTTAAAGTGGGTCTAGAAACTCACATGTGATATTGTGTTTTTACTTCATTGTATTCTAAAGGATCCCCACACTCGGATTCCTAAGTCAAATATAGTCAAAGGACATGAAAATGGTCAACATTTCAAGAGAGCTTTATATACAGAATCCTTACAACTTTTCTCATGGGTTTAAACATTTAGAAAACATACATTTCACATCAAGCAAAATGTAATTACTATGTAAAATCTACCTACACGAAATGCACATGCGAAATCTATCATACACGAAAAAAGTCCCATTACGCGAGAAGTAGAGTTCCTCTTAAAGTCTAGCGAAAAGTTAATTCTAAGCGAAATGTTATAAGCTCACTTTACGTGAGCTACGAGGATGCGAAAAGTTACCTTTCTTCTTTGCTAAAAACGCTAACCATATGTGTTTGGCGATTGTGATGTTGTGGATATGTGAATTCATCAAGTTGACAAATTTAGGAATCCAAGTGTCTCTAAATACACGTTAAACGTTACCCCATGCATAAACATTGGGGAAATCGTGAGCTTTATGGCAATTTCTTACCTAACCAAGCTTGAACAAAACCAAGTTGAACAACTTTACATTTCTCCTTTTTTGTATCCAAACGACTGTAACAACCCAACTTTCCAAAGTCAAAGTCAAAGTACAAGTCAAAGTCATAGTCAAGGTCAACGTCAGGTTTACGTTCAGATCTAACATTTCTTGCTTAATTATTGCTTGTACTCGTAGACTCGATAATCGATATGTGTTAATTAACGCGATTATAAACTGCGATTTATTATTATGTGAAGTAACAATGAGATAAACGTAACTAAACATTATTCTACTAAACGCTATCACATCGCAACCGCATCGCACTTCGAATCGTAGTTAAGGTTATTGATCTATGTGTGTGTGCAATAATGTGTTTTACTTGTGTGTGCTTAATATGTGTTTTGGATGATATTCGCAAACGCAATCGCAACTCTATCGCATCGCACCACAACCCAAAACGCAAGTTTACTTAATGTTTGTTACGTTGATTATGTTATTTGTGTAACTAATGTGTAATACTATCGCATCGCTTACTTGCAACTCGCTTAAACGCAACGCGCAATGCACAACGCACGAAATGAAAGTTGGAAAACTAACCCGCATGCGCCGTCCGACCGAATGACCATTCGATCGAATGGACATCTGACCGGATGACAATCCGATCGGATGGCCATCCGATCGAACAGCCGTCTGACCCGTTCGCTCTCCACCGCATTTCACACTTTCCCCTATAAATACCCTCCTGTCACATCAACTGTTCATTGATGTGACAACTCCGTCCGACCAGTGCACTCTCAGGCCCTTTTCTCTCGATTTCTCGCGATTCTTGTAAGTTTTCGCCCTAAATCTTGTACTTTCATCGTCATTACACACTTTACCATCATTTTCACTATCAAATCCTACATTTTAACCATGAAATCGCCTGAATTGGGCGGTTCTAGGATGACGTCATCATGGGTTTTCATGAAATTTGGAGTATGACCTCATCTCAGCAAGAACGGTTCGAATCTAACAGATTTCTACATTATTTTACACTGATTTCGTCTAAATTTAAACATTTTCAAAAGTGTTTCAAACTTTTCTTCAATATCTTGCACTTTTCACTCAAAACAGTTAGAATCTGGACTCATCCGGGCTTCCTACTCATTCTCTAGTTGAGAACCGGTCTGAGGATGGATTACTATAGAAGAGACGACCGATTTACGGGTTGAACATGAAACTCCGTCAAGAACAGCTGAGTCTGATCGAACGGGGTGATTCCCATCCGATCGGATGAGTTGGGCTTGATGTGATTTTCGTTGTTTGACACATCGCCACGCCGTCTAACCGCAAAACTTTCCAACTTAGCTGATTTTTCAAAACTTGCAAAACATCGAAACACCGATCGAATAGCCATCCGATCGGATGACCATCCGATCGAACGATTATTCGACCACGTGGGGAAGTTCAAAAATGTTGAGATTACTTAAACTATTTTAGAAAACTTCAAGGAATATCAGTTTTAAACGAATAGCCATCCGACCGAACGGTCATCCGTCCGGATGATCATCCGACCGGATGACCTGACCTTTAGAAACACTTCACATTTCTCTAAACGCTACAACGAAAACTTCAAAGTTCAAACATTTCGCAAACACACTCATTCCGTCGAACGACCATCCGACCGAATAGTCATCCGTCCGGACGGTCATCCGATCGGATCACTGTCCGCTCACTCATCTCTCCGACAAGCTGTTTAACGCACTGTTCAACGCTTACACTATTGTTCTCTGATCAGGCAAACTCTCAAGCGCTCCCTTTAATCCAAGACTTTGTTTAGTTACTAAACAAGATCTGTGAGTATACTCAATCCCTTGTTGCTTAACGCACTTTTGGGTGTTAAATACGTTACCTACATCAAATCACATCGACATATAATGCAAACACTTTTTATACGCTAACCGCTCTCGCATGTTATACGTGTTATTCGATGGATTCTAGTATGTTATGTTTACACAGTGATTGATGCCTGACACCTTAGCAACGATAGTACTATAGTTTGGACGCAACATCTGTCATGGACAGGGGTTGTTAAGGGCTTTCTACAACTCGCAGGCATGTCTGTGCATATTTCATTGTCGATAGCTTACTTGCTTCGCATTTCTACGTGTTACATGTTGGTTATGCGTAAATCACTTTCGCTATACTATATGCTATTAAACTTGTATGCTCACCTTTACTATGTGTATTGACTTTATTTTAACGTATGTGACAGGTGTTTAGGATGCTTGCTAGCTGTGATGAATCAAGTTTAGGTGGTCTAGAAACCCACGAATAATTTATAAGTTGTCGGAACAATTTTTGTCTTTGAGAACAATGTCTGTAATAACTATTTTACTTTATGTGTTTGTGGTATGGGACACGAATGTTAAATATATGGTAATCAATAGTTGATATGGATTCTCTTGGACAATCTGTTTCGCTCAGTGCCTCACCCCGATGTTTCCGCCATCGGTTGGGGTGTGACAGATTGGTATTGTTATGGGTGAAATTCTGAGCCCATATCCTGACAATATATCTTGATTTAATGTTAGCTGTTTATGATCAGGATACAGGACCAGGATATTGGTAACATCCTGGGGCAGTATCGATCAGGATATCAGACCAGGATATTGGTAACATCCTGACGCAGTATCTTGGCAGTTACTATCGATTTTCTTTTGTAGCAAGGTACCAACGTTAAAAGACTTGATCTACCTGAAGATTCGCTCAAAGTGGTTGAAAAATGGACGTTGATGGTGGAAGAATGGGTCTTGTAACGGTCAGAAAGGCATATTCCGCGAGAATATCGGACGTTGGTTAATGTTGTTGACATTGTAACGGTTATATGAGCTGAAGACCCGGTTTTGTAGTGAATAAGCACGTGGAAAACAAGTAGAAAGAGTCCCCCAACGTTCAGAATGGAATATTCCAAAGTATCCCGGAATAATAGGATAGTTTGTTAGTTTTTGTTACTATAAATGGGAGCGATCGGATCATAGGCAGACACAACTTTTTCCACACATTCTCTTTCGCACACTTTGCTCTCTAGCTTCTAGCAATCACCACACACCAACACTTGTAATCAAATCACGTTGTAACACCTAGTTGATCCGCATCATATCCTGCACTGTATCCTGATATTTGAAGCAATAGAAGAACAAGGCAGCTGCGATTGTCAGCTCCCGAGGTTTTATGCCGGCGATCTAGATTGATCAAGGGCTTTCCTCGTACATCATGTGTCAACCTTTACATTTTCGCTCATTGTTTGATTGTAGATACAGCTCTATATCCTGAGCCGTATCCTGAAACTGTTTTTACAATTAACTTGATTAACATATTTTTGACACTCACTTCTAGCACACTACCTCACTTAACTAATTTGATCACTTAATTACTTCGGTAATTTTTGACCAAAACAATTTGGCGCCCACCGTGGGGCAAGTGGTGCTACTTTTACTAAAAATCTTTGCAAAATCATTAATCGGTTTTCTATTTTCTAAACTTTTTGCCACATTGTTTACAATGGCCTCAAGATCAAACATGAGTTCCTCTACTGTGTCTGCTATGACTTCTGCTACTACCGGTTCGGTGCTTCCACCACCTCCTCCAAGGATGCCAGCCTCTACACAATCTCAAGATGTTATCCCTACTCGGAGTGTCCAGGGATCTGCTCCCGTTTTAGCTTCTAATGATGAAATTTTAACCTTATTTGGAAGTGTGCAGGAACAAATGAGGCAGCAACAGGAAACAAACCAGATGCTTTTAAGGGAAATACAACTCCTGAAGTCTGGCTCGAGCAGATCTGCTGAGGATATTGTCACTCCATTACATCCCAGAACGTTGAACTTCAGTTCAGCTGTGTATACTGAGGATAACAGGGGGAATATTGTGCCCAGTGTTCCTCAGAATCATACTCCTGAAATACCCTCCTCGGTCAGGATGTCAACCATGAGGAGCTCAGGATATGCTTCAGGATATGGGCAAAATCCTCCAATGGGTAACGTGTCGAATAATAATAATACTCATGCTACTAACAGTGGTGGATCTTTGCAGGATACAGGTGTAACATCAGCACTTACCAGGGAACTTCAGAAGTTGAAGGACATGATATCTAGTGTACCTGGGGTGGTCCAGCCGATCCCGGAAGTGTCTCAAGACAGCCACAAGATATCTCGTTTTGCATTTCCTATCTGTGATGCTGAGATCCCAAAGAGATTCCAAACTCCCAAAATGAAGCTTTATGATGGGAGTACGGATCCTGAGGAGCATATTGCTCAGTATAGGGAAAGAATGGAGATTAACCCTATCCCTCCGGAGCTCAAGGAAGCGTGCTAGTGCAAGGGATTTGGTTCTACTCTAACAGGATCGGCCTTAAAATGGCTATTAAACGTTCCTCCTCACTCAATTACTTCATTTGCTCATTTGGTTAATTTATTTAACAGTCAATTTTCTTGTAGTCGGAGTTTTGAAAAACTAACAAGTGACCTTTACAGGATAACACAAGGGCATCAAGAATCCCTAAGGGATTATGTGAACAAGTTCAGCCGAGAATCCTTAGACATTCCGCATCTTGATATTGCAACAGCTGTGCAAGCTTTCAAGATGGGGCTACAAAAGGATTCTCAATTTTGCCAAGACCTTGTAATGAACCCATGCAGGAACTTAGATGAAGCTCGGAACAGGGCCTTAAGATATATTCGATTGGAAGATGACAGAAAGATGCAAGAAAGGATGAACTCATCTAACACTTATGAGTCAACTAACAGGAAGTCAGAATCCTCATTTAAGCCATATCGCTCTAAGCCATATGTTAGAAATGAAAACAAGAAAGTGAATGCTATTGAAGACGAGGATCCTGAAGAATATCCTGAACTATCTGAGTATTGCTTTTCTGTTAACATTCCTGAATTAATGTATGCCATGCAGGGTTTAGGAGACAAGGCTAGGTGGCCTCGAAAGAATCAACAAAAGGCCGATTGGAAAGATAAGTCAAAATGGTGTGCTTTCCACGAAGATTTCAGACATGTAACTGAGGATTGCATTGCTCTAAGGAAAGAAATAAGCTATCTTCTAAGCAAGGGATATCTGAAAGATCTCTTAGGAAGAAAGAAGAATAAGGGTCAGGATACTGAGAAGGATCCTGAGCGAGCAGCATCACCTCCCGCGGATGCCAAGATAATCAACTTCATTTCGGGAGGATCCGACATATGTGGGACTTCGTATTCGGAGGCAAAGAGACATGCAAAAGAAGCTAAGGCCGAAAGGGGAGACAGACCTGTCAGGATGACTACGCTTACAACCGACAAAGTGATCACATTTGATGCTGATGACCGGGATACTGTCCAGGATCCTCATCATGATGCTCTGGTAATAACATTATATGTGGCTAACCATTTTGTACGCAGGATATTGGTTGATAATGGCAGCTCCGTCAACATAATACAACTAGAAACATTGAAGAGGATGAATGTATCTCCGATGGACATTACTTCGAAGTCCACTGTGCTCGTTGGTTTCAGTGGAGAAGCTAGGAATACCGTAGGGGAGATAAAGTTACCAGTATATGTTGAAGGGGTCAACTCCATACAACGCTTCTGCGTGATGGACTCCTTATCCTGCTATAACATCATACTGGGAAGACCATGGATTCACGATATGAAGGCTGTTCCATCAACATATCACCAATGCATCAAGATCCCTACCCCTTGGGGAGTTGTCAAGGTTGAAAGCGATCAGCAGGAAGCGAAAGAATGCTACTCATCCTCAATGAAATCCTCAACTAAGCCTAGTACAGCATAGCAATTAAAGATGCGGGCCCAGGATATCGTGGAGGATTCGGAGCATGATGTGAAGAAAATTATCATGGATCAGGATAATCCTGATATCTCGGTGCTCGTAGGAACCAATATCCCTCAGGATATTGAAGAGCAGTTAACTAACTTTTTGAAATGCAGGATGTCAACGTTTGCATGGAAGCATGAGGATATGACAGGTATATCCAAAGACATTATTACTCACAAGCTTGGAATTGAGGGATATTGTAATGGAGCCTTCGGATCAGGAGGATACTGCTTTCATGACACCAACAGGTATATATTGCTATACTGCTATGCCTTTCGGTTTGAAAAATGCAGGTGCAACATACCAGAGATTAGTAAACATGATGTTCAAAGATAAGCTGGGGGACACCATGGAGGTATATATTGACGATATGGTGGTGAAATCTAAAAAGGCTGAGGATCACCTCCAGGATATCAAGGGAGCATTTGATATCCTGGATCAGTATAACATGAAGCTGAATCCTGCTAAGTGCCATTTCGGAGTGGGGGCAGGAAAGTTCCTTGGGTATATGGTGACGAAAAGGGGGATAGAGTCAAGCCCGGAGCAGATTAGAGCTATCCTGGATATAAAATCACCCTCGAATATGAAGGACGGACAACGGTTAACAGGCCGAGTAGCAGCTTTGAATAGATTTATTTCAAGATCCTCAGAAAAATGCAAGGAATTCTATGATATCCTCAAGAAGAATAAGAAATTTGAATGGGGAGCAAATCATGAAGCAGCCTTGCAGGATTTGAAGTGATATCTCTCAACCGCACCTCTATTGATGAAGCCTGAAAATGGTGAACCACTATCCCTATACCTCGCTGTATCAGGGAATGCTGTAAGTGCCGTTCTTGTAAAAGACCATGAAGGTCAGCAATATCCTGTTTATTATGTTAGTAAAAGTTTGTTAGATGCTGAAACTAGGTACTCTCATTTAGAAAAATTGATATTAGCTCTAGTCATGGCATCGATAAAGCTTAGACATTATTTCGAGACACATAGGATACATGTTAAAACAAATTATCCTGTCAAAAATGTGCTTAGGAAACCAGAGATGTCAGGCAGGATGGCCAAGTGGTCAGCAAAGTTAAGTGCTTATGATTTAGTATATGAACCTAGAAATGCCATAAAGTCTCAGGCTTTAGCTGACTTTGTGGCTGATTTTAGTAGTGACATTCAGGACGAGGTAGACCTAGAAGTTCAACAGTTAGGAGAATCCTCAGGATCCTGGACATTATATACTGATGCTGCATCTAATGTAAGAGGAGTAGGATTAGGAATACTACTAAAATCGCCACAGTGGGACATATTACCCCAGGCTATTAGGTGTGAATTTCCTGCTACTAATAATGAAGCAGAGTATGAGGCTTTAATTGCAGGATTAGAGTTGGCTAAGAGCATGAGTATCCAAAATTTGCAAGTATATGTTGACTCTTTGTTAATTGCTAACCATTTTAATGGATCCTATGCAGTTAAGGGTGAGAAATTAATCGAATACCTCGATATTCTCAAAAAATTAGCAGGATATTTCGATGTTTTTACACTTGAACAGGTACCAAGGGAGGATAATGCTGAAGCAGATGCCTTAGCAAATTTGGGATCATCAATCAAGATACCCGAAGGGACGCAAATACCAATATTACATGTCCTATATCCTGCAACGAATCCTCAGGATAAAGAAGTAGCTGATATTCAGGATCCTGGAGTAGAACATCCTGAAGAGGATCCTAAATCCTGGACGGCTCCAATCATGAGATATCTCAAAGAAGGACACATCCCTAGAAATGAAAATCCTAAGGAATTTAGGATGAAGGTATCACGATTCACTATTATAAATAATATTTTATACAAGAAATCTCTTGCAGGACCGTATTTGAGGTGCTTGGAGGATCCTGAAGCCAAGGAAGTACTTCAGGATATACATGAAGGGGATTGTGGTAACCATGCTGGGGGCAGGTCGTTATTCTCAAAAGTATTAAGGACATGATATTATTGGCCAACGATGAGAAAAGATGCCGCAGAATATGTTCGAAGATGTGACACATGTCAAAGACATAGTAACATACTGCATCAACCTGCTGAACCATTATATCCTATTGTTTCCCCTTGGCCGTTTATGAAGTGGGATATGGATATAGTGGGAAAGCTACCAAAAGCTCCGGGAGGAAAAGTCTTTATGCTAGCAATGACGGATTATTTCTCTAAGTGGATTGAAGCTGAAGCATTTGTTCAAGTTAGAGACCAAGAAGTAGTATCCTTCATAAAGAGGAATATCCTGACCAGATTCGGAGTACCAGCCGAGATAATCTGTGACAATGGTTCGTAGTTTATAAGCAAGAGAACTACTGACTTTTTCAAGAGTTGGGGAATCAAAATGATCACATCTACTCCGGTACATCCTCAAGCAAATGGACAAGCAGAATCCTCAAACAAGATAATTGTCAATAACTTAAAGAAGAGACTAGGAGCCTAGAAAGGAAGATGGGCAGAAGAATTACCCTTTGTTTTGTGGGCTGATAGGACAACGGTAAAGAATGCAACAGGCCAAACCCCATTTTCCTTGGTATTTGGAGCAGAAGCAATGATTCCAACGGAAATGACAGTACCTACTGCAAGATCTACCCTAAGTGATCCTGAGCAGAGTCCCGAAGCCTTGAGTCAGGATTTAGACACTATAGATGAGAAGAGAGATGCGGCAAGGCTAAGGATGGCAGCATATCAACAAAGAATATCCAGAGCATATAACAAGAATATTAGGACCAGAAGATTTAAGGTTGGAGATTGGGTGTTGAGAAAGGCTTTTCAGAATACTACTAATCCTGCCGATGGCAATGTAGCTCCAAAATGGGAAGGACCATATGAAGTTGAATCGGAAGCAGGGAAAGGAGCATATAGACTCAAGAATATGGAAGGGGATATGCTACCGAGATCTTGGAATGCTATACACCTTAAGCTTTATTTCAAGTGAGTTTAGAATTTAATTTCTAACTCAGGATGGTATGAATTCTATCTTTTTTAAATATGTTTTGGTTTAATTTATTCTTTAAAACCCAATACTAACTTAAGCATCGGAGGGGTGTTAGCCAAGCTAACACCCACCTTAGTTAAAAGATGTTTTGTAGTATATGCTCCAGGATATAGCTCCAGGATGCTCACTCAGGATACTTCGGAAGATTAGAGGATTGGCCCCCTCTCTCACGTATAAGGGATCCTGATCCCTTCACAGGTTTAAAGGTTTTCACCTTTCTTCCGAATTGGGTTTAAACACCCCGCCTGGAGCGCAAGTTATCCAGGGATAGTTCAAGGTGGCGGGACCAGTTCATGTAAAAGTGGCTGACAATTTCGTTACTGTTGGCTATACCCTGGATCCTTAAGGTATATGAGGATTGATCACCCTCTCTCACGAAAGGGTATTTTCATACTCTCTAAGGTTTAAAGGTTATCACCTTTCTAAGTCTTGGGGTTTATACACTCCCGCCTGTAGCGCATGAAAATTTGGGATTTTCCCCAGGATTAAAGGTTTTCACCTTTCTAAGTTTTGGGGTTTCCACACCCTCGCCTGTAGCGCACGAAACGTGGGTAAAATCCCCAGTAAAACTCAAAGACTTAAAGGTTTTCACCTTTTCAAGTCTTGAGGTTCTTATACTCCGGCTTAAATGCCTGGAAAATGGGTTTAGCCTCAATAAAATACAAAGTTTTTGGATAATCCCAAAGTATATTTTCAAAAAACATAATCATTTACAAGTCTACATAAATTTTTGAAAAAAGATTGCCAAGTTTAAACAACTGGTTGAAGAATTGCTAAAGGATCATATCCTGGTACAACATACTGGTCCTGCACAGACAGGGGACATCTGTGATGGAACATGACGTATGCTGATACTATATCCTACTGGGGACATTTATGCTGGAGCAAGAAGGAAACCTATGCCAACACTATATCCCACTAAGGCATTGTGAGGAACTCAAAGGATCAAGTTTGGGCATAATTGGCCAAGTATCCTGGACTGGGGACACCTTCGATGGAATGGTTGCGAAAGGACTGGAATAAAAGGATTGAGATGTCTTCTGTTTCGGTATGATCTTTCCTATTTTTGTTCTTTAAAAAACCTTATCTAGATTGTCTAAATTTCTGAAACTATATTATAACACTTATGAGTAACCTGATCGGGATATGTTCTCAAGATATATTCTCAAGATGTATTCTCAGGATATACTTCCGGATACTTGGATTAAAAACTGAAACTGTGTTCTAGTCAAACAAGTGTTCTCAAAACCAACTTTGTAAAATAAAAATGAACTGTCCTCTTTCTGTGAAAACTTTATCTGAATTGCTTGAGTTATAAAAAACCTATTTGACGGAAGTCTTAATAGGATATTTGCGAGTATACTGATCAAAATATTTTCATAAAAGTAATAATTGCACTAAGTTTGGAACATTGGAATTCAGGCTAAGCAATGCATAACAAATAACAACATGTAAGGTTAAAAGGTTAGTTTATTATTAATTGTATTCTTGGTTTCATCTCAAAAAGAGACCCATCCACCAAGAACACAATTAAGTTTTTAAAGCATATTTACATAAACAGTTGAAGGCTTCGTCCTGAAAACACGAGATCCCTTCACCTCCAGCTGTTAAATTGTTCTAAAGCTTGCAGGAAATTAAAATTGTTCTAAGTACAGGACGACCAGATGATTCAGACCCTACAAAGCAAAGTACAGGTATCGTTAAAGACAAACTAACCAGGATACAGGTTCAGTATATGTGTACGGGATACAGGATTTGGATATTTACCTTATTAAGGAAGGAGGTCGTAGGCTCGATGGATTCCATGAAGCCAAGGTCATCATGAGAGAAACCTTCGGCAACAACAGTGGACAGCTTAGAGCGGGTGGTAACAGATGATTCTTTTACCAGGACAGGTTTGGAGTAACTGTCAAGCTTCTCAAGATTGAAGACCACGGGGACCTTAGCAGAGTCTACAAAAAAGGGAGTAGTTTCAATCTTATCATATTATGTGCTGACTAACCAAACATATGCAGGAATGTTCAAAACAGATATCCTTACCGGACGTATTGGAATGACTGAAAAATATATCTGTTGGAATTAGGATATCCAACAGTTATATTTTTGGGGACAATTGTTATGGGTGAAATTCTGAGCCCATATCCAGACAATATATCTTGATTTAATGTTAGCTGTTTATGATCAGGATACCGGACCAGGATATTGGTAACATCCTGGGGCAGTATCGATCAGGATATCAGACCAGGATATTGGTAACATCCTGACGCAGTATCCTGGCAGTTACTAACGATTTTCTTTTGTAGCAAGGTACCAACGTTAAAAGACTTGATCTACCTGAAGATTCGCTCAAAGTGGTTGAAAAATGGACGTTGATGGTGGAAGAATGGGTCTTGTAACAGTCAGAAAGGCATATTCCGCGAGAATATCAGACGTTGGTTAATGTTGTTGACATTGTAACGGTTATATGAGCTGAAGACCCGGTTTTGTAGTCAATAAGCACGTGGAAAACAAGTAGAAAGAGTCCCCCAACGTTCAGAATGGAATATTCCAAAGTATCCCGGAATAATAGGATAGTTTGTTAGTTTTTGTTACTATAAATGGGAGCGATCGGATCATAGGCAGACACAACTTTTTCCACACATTCTCTTTCGCACACTTTGCTCTCTAGCTTCTAGCAATCACCACACACCAACACTTGTAATCAAATCACGTTGTAACACCTAGTTGATCCGCATCATATCCTGCACTGTATCCTGATATTTGAAGCAATAGAAGAACAAGGCAGCTGCGATTGTCAGCTCCCGAGGTTTTATGCCGGCGATCTAGATTGATCAAGGGCTTTCCTCGTACATCATGTGTCAACCTTTACATTTTCGCTCATTGTTTGATTGTAGATACAACTCTATATCCTGAGCCGTATCCTGAAACTGTTTTTACAATTAACTTGATTAACATATTTTTGACACTCACTTCTAGCACACTACCTCACTTAACTAATTTGATCACTTAATTACTTCGGTAATTTTTGACCAAAACAGGTATCAGAGCCATAAATATAGGGAATTACGCGAGATTCGACCTAGTCCGGGTGATGTCTTAGGATTGACCTAGCCTATAGTCTAAGTACCAACAGACCGCCTTGTGCGAACCCAGTAGGGGTTTTGCACGAGCTTACTCTTTACATTCTTGTTTGTACTCGCTAAACTCACCACTTTTCGTGAACACTGCATACTACCGCTTTGCGCAACCATTCAGCCTTTCCTAACGCTGACAACACACAGGCTTTTCGAAAACACTCGCATGGCACAAACGAGTGATTTGGATCGAGATTAGGTGTGAAAACCGAAAACTCTCGAAGAAACCGCTCACTCGACACGCGTTTTTATTATTATTAAAACACGAGAATTTTCGTTGAGTTGGGTGTGAAATCCGTATCTCGACGATATTCTCCATCTCTATCTCGTGGTTTACCACATAAACTGGAACAAGGTTGTTAAGTTAGGGGTGAAACCCGCATCTTAATGACTTATTCCGCTCTATATTTTGGTTTTACAAAACTCTCACCAAAGTCTCGATGGGTTCCAACGACTAGGGTCATGTAATGGCCGAAAGGATACGTGTTGTTCCCCCGGATTGAGTCGAGAGCACAGTCTATTAGGCCAGCGCGTGTACTCGAAGTCTTTTTGAATAGTCGAATCACTTTGGGTAGTCGATGTCTCAACACCCAGGCACTCTGCTTCGATTCTGAGCTCGCAAACGCTGACTCTGTGAATTATTGCGTTTATGAGTTTTTATGAGTTTTTATGAGTTTTTATGTGTTTTATATTTATGTGTTTTTGATTTTGGAGACTCTATACGCTTTTCGCACCTCGCTTTATGGAACACATCGAGCACGCACAACTATTTATAGCTCAAAACGCTAACAAATCGCAGGCTTTCATGTGTTATGTTACTCGCTTATACTACTCGCTATCGCTACTCGTACCTGCAACTCTCGATCACTTTACGCAGCTGTGAAAGATAGGTGAATATGTGCAAAATATGTAGGTGAATACGTGCAAAATAGGAAGGTGAATACGTGAAAAATACGTGCTTGCGTGGACTACGTGCTTATATGCTTCTGTGCTTACGTGCTTATGTGGATTATGTGCCTACGTGACTATGTGCCTATGTGTGAACGTGTTCCTGTGCTTTACATAAAGTAGCTCTGGGTGATACGCTAGACTATACTCGATTTAATCAAAACCGTGTCTGAATCCTATGAGGATGTCTGTTGCTGATAATGTTGTCATTTGGATCACACACATCTCGCGCTACCCGCCGCAACCACGCTGACAAACGCATCGCATCGCTAGTCGCCAAGGAAATGGCTAAGGTCCGCAAATCGTCAGCAAAATTAATGAAATCGATAGCAAGTCCTCTGAGGAATCTAGGACTGACTCTCCAAAAGCTACTTTTAGCTTGAAGCAATTTAAAGCTTGTGGACCCAGAGACTTCATTGGGGAAGATGGGCCGAGCACAATGTTTCAATGGTTCGACTCGATTGAAGTCACTCTTCGTCAAAGCGGATGTCCAGACAACCTCCGCACTGTTAACGCAACTGGCGTTTTTCAGTCCAGGGATCTGGACTGGTGGACTGCCGAACGAAACAGGCGAGGTAACGACAAAACCTATGGACTCTCCTGGGAGGAATTGAAGGAAGTCATGATGAAAGAATTATGTCCCCCGCATGAAATCCAGAAGCTGGAAGACGAGTTCTAGCATATCAAGCAAGAAGGTGGCGACAATGCTGGTCTTGCTGCTCGCTTTAAGCAGCTCAGCATCATCTGTCCTAGCCAAGTCTCAACTCCCGACATCACAATCAAGAAATACATTTGCACTTTACCTGATTGTGTTGCCGATTTTGTCCAAGCAGCCAAGACTACTACCATTGAGGAGACCTTCCAGCTCGCTGCTGAGATAAATGACAAGTGAGTAAGGGCTGGTTACTTCAAGAACACCACCAAAAGTCTCCACCAAGTCACTGCTACTCCCGATCCTGAAACCGCCACACCTCAAGCTTCGAAGTCTTCACACCGCAAGCGCAAGAGCAACAACAAAAAACAAGAACTGTGTTGTCACTGCCGCTCCTCTCAATGCTATCACATCGCTACCGCATCACACTTCGAATCGCAGTTAAGGTTATTGATCTATGTGTGTGTTCTATTATGTGTTTTACTTGTGTGTGCTTAATATATTTTTTGGATGATATTCGCAAACACAATCGCAACTCTATCGCATCGCATCACGACCTGAAACGCATCGCTTACTCGCAACTAATGTGTTATGTTGATTATGTTATTTATGTAACTAATGTGTAATACTAACGTATCGCTTACTCGCAACTCGCTTAAACGCAACGCAACGCACAATGCACGAAACGAAAGTTGGAAAACTAACCCGCATGCGTCGTCCGACCGAACGACCATTCGATCGAATGGACATCCGACCGGATGACCGTCCGATCGGATGTCCATCCGATCGAATAGCCGTCCGACCCATTCACTCTCCACCGCCTTTCATACTTTCCCCTATAAATACCCCTCCTGTCACATCAACCGTTCATTGATGTGACAGCTCCGCCCGACCAGTGCACTCTCAGGCCCTTTTCTCTCAGGCCTGGCTAATGTGTAATACTAACATATCGCTTAAACGCAACGCAACGCACAATGCACGAAACGAAAGTTGGAAAACTAACCCGCATGCGCCGTCCGACCGAACGACCATTCGATCGAATGGACATCCGACCGGATGACCGTCCGATCGGATGTCCATCCGATCGAATAGCCGTCCGACCCATTCACTCTCCACCGCCTTTCATACTTTCCCCTATAAATACCCCTCCTGTCACATCAACCGTTCATTGATGTGACAGCTCCGCCCGACCAGTGCACTCTCAGGCCCTTTTCTCTCGATTTCTCGCGATTCTTGTAAGTTTTCACCCTAAATCTTGCACTTCCATATTCATTACAAGCTTTCCCATCATTTTCAGCATCAAATCTTACATTTTAACCAAGAAATCGCCTGATTTGGGGCTATTCTAGTATGACGTCATCCCAGGTTCTTATGAACTTTGGAGTATGACCTCATCTCAGCAAGAACTGTTGGATCGTTGTGTGACCCGAACGAGGCAATCAGAAGAGTTTAGAATCTATTTCAAAGGCGGAATCAGAGAAATAGACGTGTAACAGCTTGATATTCTCTAATTATCTTTTTTTTTTATTGATTCCAAAGCTTTTACAGATTGTTTGACAAACTGGCAGCACCTCGGCTCTGAATCGGAAAAGTTACAAATGAAACCACAACTCAGCTATATATAGTGTTGGTAATTCCGCTTGAAAGTGACATAGCCATTTCAAACGAAATCACAAATGTTAATTTCGTTTGAAACTGCCAGTGGCTCTTTCAAGCGAAATTACATACAAACACACATAAATCCTAGTTTTGTAACCTGCTGAGCACTGGTTTATCCTATCTAGACATAAGACTCGATATAGATGAAGTTAACAGACATTTGTGCACCAACAGACTCCCCCTTGGATGTTGACGAAGTCTTTAACATCAAATCTTCAGTCTTTAGTCTTTGTCTATCTTCTTGCTCTGTCCAATTTGTCTGACACTGTAAGCATCCTTCAATTCTTCTCTTCTTCTATCAACAGCTAGCATGAATTACAGGATCTGAATCTTTAACAACCTTTAAATTCCCCCTTGAATGTAGATCCAGGAACTGTATCTGACATATAAGTCTTTAAACTCCCCCTATCAGTTAGCTGGGATTTTGCTATGCTGCTTTCTTAATAACAAACCTGTTACGTGCACAATCTCTACCTAAATATAAGATTTATGATTATTACAATTTCAATCCAAACTTACCATATGACTTCATTTGTTAGTTTTGTTAGAATTTAGAAATCCACTTAAGTATCCAGGTTCAAATTAATGACCCTGATTACTCAATTTGTCTACCAAGTCTAACTTAATGACCTTGGTTGACCTGAGATAAATCACACTGACATTTTGTACAAACTGGTTTAATCATTTTTCTGAAAATTTACAAGTTTCAAATTAATGAACTTATTTTGACTTTTCAATTTCACAAGTTTAACATATTAATTCACAACTCATCTTCCAGCTCAGAAACTTCCTGCATCTGCTTGAGAATCTGAAGATTAACTTTCCACTTTGGTTTGTCGGAAAATAAAGCAGAAATATAAAATCTTTTTGGATTTTTAATAAAGTTTCTAGAATAGAAAAGAATTACAGAAATAAAATGCAGTAATGTAAACTATTTACAAACATATTTTTGGTGAGCGTGTTAGGGAATCATATCAGCTATTCGACAAGTCACAAGTACCGTTAAGCTTTAATTTCATACTCAGAATTAAACAATTCACTTAGATTGTCGATATACTGATCCACTTAAATTCTCACACAATTTTCAATCTGTTCAGGATACGGATTAGGTGTATTAAGGACTTAAACTCATTCATGTGTCCTACCTCTTGAATATACTCTCGTATCCAGATCCCAATATTCAATCTTACAGGTGAGTATACCACAGATGATATCTGTAAGGGGTTAATTGCGAGGGCCGTGAGAGCTTAGGTCAGAACTTCCGTTCAGCAGAGAGATGACGGCTTCGACTTTAAGTGGGTCCCCTTTAGAGGATCTTTTTTACAACAGCAATGATTAGCATTTTTAATGTTTCATCATTTTTGTGCTGAGGGCGGTGCTATATTTCAAGCAAGCGGTAAAGTATAATACCCTAGATATCACTGAGTATAAAGACCTAGTATCTCAGAAAGAATGATCCTTCAAACAAGATTTCAGGGGTTACCTATATATCCAAGTAGTGTTCCCCACGAAATACGCAAGTTTGAATTTAGGTTTATATCCCGAACAAACCTACTAAATGTGTAAAAACCTATCGGCACATCATCAGCGAGACTGTTTAACTCTTTTAAACTTTACATTTCTTTAGCATACTGTAATTGTCAAGCCAATGTACTATCATTTTCCCTTTTTACACAAGCTCTTTTCAGATTTTCTATTGTCTTTGAATTTTGAAAATATCTCATGTTTTTGGATTTTTGAAATTTTTTATTGTTTTTGTATTTTCTGAAAATATTACCCTATACTCCCCCTAAATACCAAAACAATTAAAAAATCGACAAACCATTGTAGATTGCTTCTCAACATCATCTACAATGTCTCCTTCATCAACGCCAAGAATCTCCTCCAACACCGATAAAAGCTTCATACCGTTCAATTTTAACAAATATTGAAAATGAGTTTTATCAAACGCTTTGGTATGTAAATCAGCTTTTTGTTCGTCAGCGTGGATTTTCTCAATTCGTATCAACTTCTTCTCGAAACAGTCTCGGATGAAGTGATGACGAATTTCAATGTGTTTCGTTTTAGCCTGATGAACAAGATTTTTAGTGATGTTTATTGATGCCTCATTATCAACAAAGATAGGGGTGTTAAGAAATTGCAAATCGTAGTCGCGCATCTGTTGATGGATCCACAAGATCTGAGAGCAGCAACTGCTAGCAGATACATACTCGGCTTCACATGTGGACAAAGCTACAGATGTCTGCTTCTTGCATTGCCAGGTAACCAATCGTGGTCCGAAAAACTGGCACCCCGCTGTTGTTGACTTAGCGTTAACTTTGCAACATCTGAAATCGGAATCGGAATACCCTTCGAGCATGAAATCGCCTTCTTTTGGATACCACAACCCCAATGATGGAGTTCCTTTCAGGTAGCGTAATATCCGTTTCACAATCACCATATGCGAAGCTCTTGGGTTAGACTGAAATCTTGCTGCGAGGCAGGTTGGATACATAATATCGGGTCTTGAAGCTGTCAAGTACATCAGCGATCCGATCATGGAACGATATAACGTTTCATCTACCTTCTCTCCGGTGAGATCAGGGTTTATCCCATGGTTCGTCGCTAATGGGGTGGAAGCTGGAGTAGAACCTGACATCCCAAATTTATCTAAGATATCATGAACATACTTCGTCTGATGTATGAAAATTCCCATAGGTATTTGATCAACTTGAAGTCCCAAGAAGAATTTCATCTCACCCATCGATGACATTTCAAATTTTTGCTTCATAACTCTTTCTAAATCTTTGCACAGATTTTCATTTGTAGACCCAAATATGATGTCATCCACGTATATCTGAACTATCAGAAGATGTCCGTCGACTTCTTTGGTGAATAGAGTGGCATCCACTTTTCCACGGATGAAGCTGTTGGCTAGCAGGTGTTGAGACAATGTCTCGTACCAAGCTCTCGGGGCCTGGTGTAAACCATACAGCGCTTTATCCAGCAAATAAACCTTGTCTTTGTGGATTGGATCAGTAAAGCCCGGTGGCTGTCCGACATATACCTCCTCTTTTACCTTCCCATAGAGAAAAGCCGATTTAACATCTAGCTGATAAACTTTAAAATTTTTCCAAGATGCAAATGCTAGGAAGATTCTGATTGCTTCAAGTCTAGCAACCGAAGCATACACTTCAGTGAAATCTATACCCTCCTGCTGACTGAAACCCTGAACTACGAGTCGAGCTTTGTTACGAATAATAACCCCTCGATCGTCTCTCTTACACTTGAACACCCACTTGGTGTTTATCTTCCTGTGACCATCAGGCAAGTCTACCAATTTCCACACTCCCAACTTCTCAAACTGACTCAGCTCCTCTTGCATCGCATTGACCCAAGAATCTTCAGTTAGCGCCTCCTTATATGTTCGCGGTTCAATATGCGAAATAAAACAACTAAGTGAAAACTCAGTTTGTAACAGAGCTACTGTAGAATAAAAACATGTAAGGCCTTGGTCAATTTGACGTTTAGTGCGGACGCCTGATTGTAATTCTCCAATAATCAACTCTTCTGGATGGTACGAAAGAGTTCTCGGCATCACCTCGCCTGGAACATCTACCTCGCCTTCTAAATTTGTTATATTCTGATTTGCACCTTGTTCACTGACTGGAATTGTTTGACTTGAAATCTGGATCTGCTCCCCCTCAGAATCTGAATCACCATGATCAAATACAGGCATATTATCAGATTCTTGAGTATCATTGACTGCCGTCTGATTGTCAAGAGTTTGCTGAATATCGTCATGCTCTCCAGCATTACTAGGACCAGCTTCATCGTCATTAGAAGCTCGATTTTGACGTTTAGAATACTCAGCTGGGAATCTTTCTTGTGATTCTTCATACTCTCTCTGAATATCCAACTCGTCAAAGAAATCTTTTTCTTCTTCAATGTCAAACGAATCCCATAAAGTATCGTAATTAAAACGCCATGAGTCGCCTGGATTCTGCGGTGGCATAGTATTACCGTGGCATTCAACATTGTGTGCTTCAATAATCCGCTTCAAACTTGGAACAAAGACTCGCTTTAATGGACTTGAGTAACCCACAAATATTCCTTCAATGCTCTTTGCACCAAATTTACCAAAAGGCTCTAGAACAGTGCAGGGAGACCCAAACGGTTCTAAATACTTCAGGTTTGGTTTACGGTTGTTGATTAGCTCAAAACATGTCTTGTTGAATTTCTTCACTGTAAGAACCCGGTTGAGTGTATAGCATGCGGCTGACACTGCTTCTGCCCAAAAATTGACAGGTAGTTTAGAATCAGCAAGCATCGTCCTGGCCGTTTCAATTAGCGTCCTATTCTTTCTTTCAGCTACTCCATTCTACTACGGAGTGTAAGGCGCGTTAAATTCATGCAATATACCTCTTTCATCACAATATTCTTCCATTTTGAAATTCTTGAACTCAGTACCATTGTCACTACGTAATCTTCTGATGCGGGTTTGGTACAAGTTTTCTATCTTCTTGAAAAGCGTCATCAAACGATCAAACGTCTCATCTTTTGACTTCAAAAATAATACCCATGAAAATCTTGAGTAATCGTCTGTAACTACTAGACAATAGAGATCCCCAGTTATGCTTTTGACATTCACTGGACCAAACAGATCCATATGGAGTCTCTCTAAAGGTCTCGAGATTATGTTTTCCTTCTTCCCAGGGTGAGGTTTCTTCTTTTGCTTGCCTTTGACAAAGCTAATGCACTCCCCCTCAAGATGAAAACCTTTCACATGAACACCAATTACTAAGTCGTTATGCACCAGGTGATTAATTTTTCGCAAGTGAATATGACCCATCTTTCGATGCCATAACTGTGATTGTTTTTCCGTTGCTCTTGACATAAAACAATGAGCCTGACCCGTGGTAGTAGTTGCTACACTCATGTCCAACACGTACAGATCATTGAATCTGGGTGCTCTCATGATAACCCACTCTTCGGGAACAACAAATCCTGGTTTCAAGTTCAAACATTCTTTGTCTGTAAAGTGCGTTGTATACATACGATCACAGATCTGAGATATGCTTAGAAGATTGTTTTCAAGCTCGGCGATGTAGTTTACTCTTTCAAACGTAACAATGCCATTCGATAAAGTTCCTTCACCAACTATTCGACCACCTTGATTTCCTGCAAATCCCACATAACCTCCATTAAACCCTCTAACATCATACAGTAGGGTCTTCTTCCCTGTCATGTGCCGAGAAGCTCCACTATCCATAATCCAACGTGAAACGGATCTTGGAAGCTCCTGCACATATCACAAATATTTAGTTAGAAGTGGATGCCACCCAAGCCTCTTTTGACTCGGGTAACTTGACATTGAGGTGAGTTTTTGCAATGTAAAGTGTCGGAAAATTCTTGTAATTCATCTTTAAGTTCTCCTCAGACCCAATCTCAACCTTTTTGTATAAAAATAAATCGTTTTGAGAAGGTTGACCAGATGATTGGTCTTTCTTTGGTACATTCTTCTTTTCAGAAGTAGTAGCCTCTTGTGGTTCAAGTTTCTCATAGTAATCCAAAGGTACATGCATCTTCTTAGTTGAAGATGATGATTTTGTGGTCTCAGACACCTTTGGTTTTGGAGAATTTGACTTCTTGTCCACTGATTTTGGCTTCCATGCTTGTTAAGGCGAAGCAACCCGTTTGTAAAACTTGTCAGTTTTAGTTACCACATTCTTTACGGATTCAGTTTTGATCTTGGTGTTTTCATTTTTCAAAACATTCTTCTCAACAACCATCGGAGCTTTACCTTTTACATCATCTTTCTTTCTCGAATTCTCAACAACCACAGTCTTAGACTTCAAGTTGGTACACTTTCGTGCAATATGTCCAACTTGATTGCATTTAAAGGATGTTCGGGTGTCAACTACCTGACTTGTGTCTTCGGACTGAGGCTGTGAGGCCTTCTTCTCAAAGAACTCTTTGTTTGATTTTGAAAAAAAATTGGATTCTTCATCAGAAAGTGAACTTGAACTAGAACTTCTCACAAACACTTTCTTCTCTACAAACTTATTGTTTTGAACATTCCTTCTTTGATAATTCTTACCACCCTGATATCCACCCGACCATCTGTTTTGGTTTTTGTTATAAAAACGTGGTGGAACAACTGGTTTCTTGTAGTAAGCTTTATCTTTTTCGAAATTCATTTGCCTCTTTGTCTGTTTCAAACCTTCTATCTCAGACAAATCAATTTCAACCAATTTAAACACGTTTTTCAATTTGTTCACATTTACATTCTCCAACGGAAATTCAAGATCCGAATACAACTTATCAGATCCCGACATCTTGTACATCACAAGATTAGATTCTTCATTTAAGTTGTTTTTGGACTTTGATTTCGGAATATATTTGTCCAGAAAACATTCATCATCCTCAGTAGTGTCACTTTCAGATTTTAAAACATTTTCAACCATGCTTTTCACAACTTCAGATTGGACACTATCTTCATCAGATGATGTGGTAAATGTGACATCTATTGTGTCTGGAAGTTTAACTTCATTTTCTTCTTCATCATTAACCAACCCTGATTTTTTCTTTGAAAAATTATTTAGAACTGGTGGTGGAACCTGATGAAACCCAACCCCGGTCCATCAAAGTATACATCTTCGCCTGCTTTGTTCTTCCCAATTGGTTTAGGAACGATATGTTGAAGAACAAAACTTGCGGAGTTGTAACTGTTCAGTTTCAACTGAATGCGTTCATTTTCAATTTTAGCTTCTTGAAACTGAAGCCTCCACTTAGCAATTTCATCCAGTTGCTGCTTGATTAATTCTTCTTTTACACGAAGAACACCTGACAATTGAAGATTTTCTTTAGTTGTTTTTCCATTTCTTTCATCAGAATCTTTTACCGTTCGTTTTAACTTCTCAAAATTTTCAGAAATTTGACGATTTTCAAGAATTAACTTTTCGTTTTCTTTCCTAATTCTTTCTACGTCATTTTTATCATTTTCAATTTTCTCAGTTAATTCTTTTAATCTGTCGTTTGAAGCTTTCAACATTTTGTCACGGTTTAAAATCTGATCTTCAACATTTCTGACTCTTCCAGTCAGTTCTTCAAACTTCTTACCGCTGAGATAAGCAATTGTACTACAAACTTTGCACTCTTTCATGCAATTTTTGCAGTCGTTATCAGTTTTGATTTTCTTACCTGACTCATGTGTATCATTTGAACTGACCTTGTTTTTGGACTCAGTTCCAGAACCAGAGACTACCTCTAGTTCTTTTGCTGCAAAAACTTTATCAGCCATCTTCTTCAAGTTTTCTGCGGTAAACTCTTGTGACGTATCAATAATCCCGTCATCCACTTTCTTTGGCTGCGACTCTTTTTCTTTCTCTTTCTCTTTCTCATCAGCTTCTCCTCCTCCCCACCACATTCTTTGCCTGGCTTATTCTTCTTCAGCAATTTGTTTGGTGAGAGTTTTAACATCTACAGTTTCTGGATCAACAGCTATGTTTCCATTAGGATCGAGATAACATTCTCTATCAGGATCCCATCGATTTGCTTTCTTTGCTTCCATCCATGTACGATAGATTTTTCTTTTCATGAATTGAGCTGTTGCCTTCCTGTTGACGTACTTTACTTCTACAGATCTGGTATCTTTATAAGGAACAATCTTTGCTGTAAAGGCATATCCAACTGCATCTTCCTCTGGCAAAATATCACTCCAATCATAACCTTCATCATCATGAAAAACAGCAAGTGCCTTAGATTTTTCTTTGGGTGCCTCCTCTATCTGCTTCATCTTGGGAGGTTCTGCTTCATTTTGATGATAAATTGCTCTTTTGTAATAATCCTCTCGAAAAGGATTTGCAGTATCATCGGTGTAAGCATTTCGGCACTCACGCTTAAAATGACCTTTTTGTTTACATTTAAAACATGTGACTTTTGACTTGTCAAAGCCTAACTTAGTAGAAGGTCCACCAATAGACTGTCTTCCGGTAATCTCCATGAATCGCTGCGCTCTTCTCACTGCACTCGCCATACACCACCTTATATCGATCAACTCCATCTCCTCAGGGTCGATCTGATCGTAGTCTTCTTTTGTTAGGTTGGTGTTTCCAATCTTTCCTGCAACGAGGCTTTCGTACGATTCTAATACAGACGCTAAAAACACCATCTGTTGTTTGGCAGATTCTTCACTAAAATTTTGACCATTCTTTAAATCCACAGCAATGTTGCATTGAAATAGATTTTTCGGAACAGATTGATTTTGAGCAGTTGATGAAGATCCACTATGATAGCCACTGCTAGGAGTTTCTTGATTCACTGTTTTTGAACTTTCTGCAGAAAATGTTGTTTTTGGTGATGCAGATTTCGGGATCATACTTCCTCTGTAATACAGCTCCACATTCTGCTGGTATGATGTGTAGTTGACTTTATTGGATTTTCTGATCTCCAATTCATGGCTTTCCAATCTTTCGATAAGCAGATCCACTGTCAAATCTTCTGACTTGATTGTGTTTTTCAGCATCAAGGCAAAATATTGCCAATCTTGCCCATTTGGTAATGAATCAAATAATTTGTCAACCAACTCCTCTCGAGTGTATATGATTCCGTGTCTTTCAAGCTCCATCTTCAAATGCCCAAATCTTTCAATCATTGTAGACACCGATTCGTTTTTCAAACATCCAAACAAATCAAATTCCTTTCGTAACAACTTCTTTTTGTTCTTAACTATCTCGGCACTACCCACACATTTCACTCTCAGTTTCTCCCATAGATCTCTCGAATCTTTGTACTCAATCAATGAAATGATGTCGTCTCTCACAGACTGATGAAGCAAAGCAATGCACTTTTGTTCAGCAACATATCTTTCTATTTGGTTGTCTTCTAAATTTTCATAATCCGTTCTCCCCAAATCAAAACCATTTTTCAAGCTTTTCCAACTAGAATATGCAAACGCTTTAAGCCATTCTTCAAATCTTGTAGCCCACCTGTTGTAATCTTCAATTACCATCAACTTGGGCGGTTTATTGTATGTTCCATATGCACTATCTACACTCATAGCATCAGAAAGAATTTTCTTTGCACTCGGTGTTGGTGTAGTTTCATTCGTGTTATTTGATGTGCTATCACCCGAACCACTGGTAAATGCAAACACGTCACTAAATGGATTCATAAAATCATCCATCTTTCAAATACCTGGAACAATCAACAAACACTTAGAAATTTTTTTGATTTTTTAACAAAAACAGTTTCAAGCGGAATCACTTCAAGCGAAATCAGCTTTTCACACGGAATAGGGTTTTCAAACGAAATCACCAAACGGAATTAGTGATTCCGTGTGAAACAAAGGCTCTTTCAAACAGAATTAGTGATTCCGTGTGAACTTTCAAACGGAATTAGTGATTCCGTGTGAACTTTCAAACGGAATTAACCACAATATGTAATTCCGTGTGAAATCACAAGTGCACTTTCGAGCGGAATTTGGATGACATCATCCTGTCGGCCACCAATTTGTCAAATTGACCCAGATTTTGATCGAATTTTGATCCAATTCTTTCAAGGATTCAATAAAATGGTGTTACGCGTGATATATGTGAAATTTAGTCCATTTTAACCGTAAAATCTCGTTTAATTTTGAAAAGAGGGAGTAGAAGTGATGAAAACAAGCTGAATTGGTATAAACTCTTCTTCCTGAGCTCTGATACCACTTGTTGGATCGTTGTGTGACCCGAACGAGTCAATCAGAAGAGTTTAGCATCTATTTCAAAGGCAGAATCAGAGAAATAGACGTGTAACAGCTTGATATTCTCTAATTATCTTTTTTTATTGATTCCAAAGCTTTTACAGATCGTTTGACAAACTGGCAGCACCTCGGCTCTGAATCGGAAAAGTTACAAATGAAACCACAACTCAGCTACATATAGTGTTGGTAATTCCACTTGAAAGTGACATGGCCATTTCAAACGAAATCACAAATGTTAATTTCGTTTGAAACTGCCAATGGCTCTTTCAAGCGAAATTACATACAAACACACATAAATCCTAGTTTTGTAACATGCTGAGCACTGGTTTATCCTATCTAGACATAAGACTCGTTAAAGACGAAGTTAACAGACATTTGTGCACCAACAAGAACGGTTCGAATGTAACAGATTTCTACATGATTTTACACTGATTTCGTCTAAATTTAAACATTTTCAAAAGTGAATCAAACTTTTCTTCAATATCTTTCACTTTTCACTCAAAACGTTAGAATCTGGACTCATTCGGGCTTCCTACTCATTCTCTAGTTGAGAACCGGTCTGAGGACGGGTTACTATCAAAAAGACGACCGATTTACGGGTTGAACATGAAACTCCGTCAAGAACAGCTGAGTCTGATCGAACGGGGTGATTCCCATCCGATCGGATGAGTTGGGCTTGATGTGATTATCGTTGTTTGACACATCGTCACGCCATCTAACCGCAAAACTTTCCAACTTAGCTGATTTTTCAAAACTTGCAAAACATCGAAGCACCGATCGAATAGCCGTCTGATCGAATAACCATCCGATCGAACGGCTATTCGACCAGGTGGGGAACTTCAAAAGTGTTGAGATTACCTAAACTATTTTACAAAACTTCAAGGAATATCAGTTTCAAAGGGAGAGTCATCCAACCGAACGGTCATCCGTCCGGATGACCTGACCTTTAGAAACACTTCACATTTCTCTAAATGCTACAACGAAATCTTCAAAGTTCAAACATTTCACAAACACACTCACTCCGTCGAATGACCATCCGACCGAATGGTCATCCGTCCGGATGACCATCCGCCCGGACGGTCATCCGATCGGATCACTATCCGCTCACTCATCTCTCTGACGCACTTTTTAACGCACTGTTCAACGCCTACACTATCGTTTTCTGATCAGGCTTATTCTCAAGCGCTCCCTTCAATCCAAGACTGTGTTTAGTTACTAAACACGATCTGTGAGTATACTCGATCCCTTTTTGCTTAAGGCACTTTTGGGTGTTACATACGTTACCTACATCAAATCACATCGACACACAACACAAACACTTTTTATACGCTAACCGCTCTCACATGTTATACATGTTATTCGATGAATGCTAGTATGTTATGTTTTCACAGTGATCGATGCCTGACACCTTATCAACGATAGTACTATAGTTTGGACTCAGCACCTGTCATGGACAGGGGTTGTTAAGGGTTTTACTTCACGTGTCACAGTGGTGATATGTGTTGCGCATTCTACAACTCGCAGTTATGTCTGTGCATATTTTATTGTCGATAGCTAACTTGCTTCACATTTCGACGTGTTACATGCTGGTTATGCGTAAATCGCTTTCGCTATACTATATGCTATTAAACTTGTATGCTCACCTTTACACTATGTGTATTGATTTTATTTTAATGTATGTGACAGGTGTTTAGGATGCTTGCTAGCTGTGATGAATCAAGTTTAGGTGGTCTAGAAACCCATGAATAATTAATGAGTTGTCGGAACAATTTTTGTCTTTCAGAACAATGTATGTAATAACTATTTTACTTTATGTGTTTGTGGTATGGGACACGAATGTTAAATATATGGTAATCAATAGTTGTTATGGATTTTTTTGGACAATCTGTTTCGCTCAATGCTTCACCCCGATGTTTCCGTCATCGGTTGGGGTGTGACAACGACTACTCTAACGCTTGTAGATGTTGAGTGCACAAACCTTAGCCTCCTTTATTCAAGAACCATTGGAAGAATGAGCTCGGAGAAGCTTTGTCTCTTTAGTCCTTTACTGCTCTACACTCTTGCTAAAGCTTGAAATGAAAGTGGGAATTGGAGGCGCGGCTAGGGTTAACTTTCCTATTTGGGAATGCAAAACAAATTACCATTGTGCCCTTTCAAGGCCTTTTTGCATCAACCATTCCCATGATGGGCTTTTAATACAAGATCCAGTCCAATCAATTATCCTATAAAACAAAATTAGGGGTGTTATTTAAAATCACCAAGAAGAGTTTGTAAAGAAAGAGCCTTGAAACATTTGTGTTCTTTGTTAAAACATATATGCATATATAACTAAAACGATACATGAACATGTAACAAAAAATGGGCAATACACCTAATGAATTCATAGTGGTGAATGATGGACTTGAAACCCTAGACAATTTGAATGGAGCTTCACAATCAGGTTTCCCAAACCAAGACAATCTGAATGAAAAAAAGAAAATCGATGATATGGGGAGTAAAACTAGAAAACCGAATATGATGATATACCTATCTAAAATAGACGGTGTGCACTATTAGATAGATACACCTATAAATAATTAAAAAAAAAGTATAATATTATGTGATTCACTGAAATTAGTTCTCTGGTTTTCTCATTAAAATATGGTAATTCTCTTGATTCTTCTCATGTGTGTGTTAAAAGGACTAAGATAAATATTTAAGATGTCACGTTTTATACTAGCCATCAGTTTATTTCGTATTTTGTTTCACATGCGTTTAGCCTGAATATCATATATGGATAATGAGTGAATTTCAATTAAAGTTGATATTTCAGTTTGTTCTCTTCCTACCTGCTATTTAAATTTCCTATGTTAGTCTGTTTCATTGTTTTTTTTATTTAAATGGATCAGCAAGCTTTTAGATAAAACTTATTACTATACAAATTTTATTATTTATATGATTCACCGTAATTATATACAGAGGCGTCTCTGAAAATTTACATACCTTGTTCGAGATTGAAAAATGTGCCCTTCCGTTAGGTTTTGTTATTATTTAAAAAAAATCAAATTAGTATTGGGCTCAATAAACCTAATTTCAAGTGGGCTAAATTCTAAACTATAAAAAATGGGTCTACCTATTTGCACACCAACATGGTTATTTGCACACCAAACCCTACCTTTACCTACGCTGCGTATATACCTATACGCAGCGTATAGGGTTACTTCTATACGCTGCATATAGAGCTATACTCAGCGTATATAAACCATGGATTTCAGAGCCTTATCAGCAATCATTGCACAGAAAACAAGGGTTATATACGCTGCGTATAGGTCTATACGCAACGTATATAAACCATTAGATTTTTTTGGGTCATTTAGGTAGGTTTGAGAGATCATGTTTTCACAAAGTTTAAATACGCTGCGTATAGACTTATACGCAGCGTATATGAAGGGTCAAAAAGACAATGTTACCCCTGTTTTTGGTTGCGTATAGCCCCCAATGCAGGGGTAAAATGGTTTTTTTATACTATATACGCTACGTATAGACCTATACGCAACGTATATAAAGGTTTTTTTATAAACATTTATACATTAATGGTTTTAGTAAATTTATAAAAAAAAAGAGTTTTCTATTTTAAATAAATAAAAAATTAAATATTTCTGTTTTAAATAAATATCGTATCGACCTCGTATAAGCCTATAAATGTGATATCGAATCGTATAGGTGTAGTATAGGTCACGTATTAACCTCGTATAAGACTATAAGTGTGATATCGTATCGTATAGCATAGTATATGTCCCGTATTGACCTTGTATACGACTATAAGTGTGATATCGTATCGTATAGCATAGTATATGTTCCGTATTGACCTCGTATAAGCCGATAAGTGTGATATCGTATCGTTTAGCGTAGTATATGTCCCGTATAGGCCTATTGGTGTAGTATAGGTCCTGTTTAGGCCTCGTATATGTCCTCATATATTGACCTTGCATATACAAGACCTATAGGAAACCTATACCAGACCTATACTACACTATACGATACGATACGATACTATACGATATAACACCCGTATAGGCCTATAGGTGTGGTTTAGGTCCCGTATAGGCCAATAGGTGTGGTTTAGGTCCCGTATAGGCCTATAAGGATATACAAGACCTACAGAGAACCTATACGAGACTTATACTATACACAATATGATACAATACGATGCAATACGATACGATACTATAGGATACCATACAACCCTCGTATAAGCCTATAGATGTAGTATAGGTCCCTTACAGGCCTATATCTGTGGTTTAGGTCCCGTATAGGCTTATATGTGCGGTTGAGGTCCCGTATATGCCTATAGGTGTGGTTTAGGTCCCGTATGGGTCTATAGGTGTGGTTTTGGTCCCGTATAAGCCTATAAGTGTGATATCTACTCGTATAGGTGTAGTATAGGTCACGTATTGACCTCGTATAAGACTATAAGTGTGATATCGTATCGTATAGCGTAGTATATGTCCCGTATTGACCTCGGATAAGCCTATAAGTGTGATATCGAATCGTATAGGTGTAGTATATGTCCCGTATAGGCCTATAGGTGTGGTTTATGTCCCCTGTAGGCCTATAGGCATATAAAAGACCTACAGGGAACCTATACGAGACTTATACTATACACTATACGATACGATACGATACGATACTATAGGATACCATACAACACTCGTATAAGCCTATAGATGTAGTATAGGTCCGTTATAAGCCTATATGTGTGGTTTAGGTCCCGTATAGGCTTATATGTGTGGTTGAGGTCTCGTATAGGCCTATAGGTGTGGTTTAGGTCCCGTATAGACATATTGGTGTGGTTTAGGGACCGTGTAGGCCTATAGGCATACACAAGACCTATAGGAAACTTATACAAGATTTATACTACACTATACGATACGATACGATACGATACGATACGATACGTTACGACACTATACTATATGATACGATATAACACCCGTATAGGCCTATAGGCATATACAAGACCTATATGAGACTTATATGCGGCTTATACGAGACTTATACTATACACTATATGATAGGATACGATACGATGCAATACGATACGATACTATAGTATAGGTCCCTTATAAGCCTATATGCAGATACAAGACGTATATGAGACTTATACGAGGTTTATACGAGACTTATACTATACGATACGATACTTAAAAATGTTTTTTTTTTTATTTCACCATTTATATACGCTGCGTATGGGCCTATACGCAGCGTATATAAAGGGTCAAAAAAATATATTGTTACCACAGGTTTGGGGTTAAAAATAAAAATTACCCTTTATATACGCTGCGTATAGATCTATACGCAGTGTATATAAAGTGTCAAAAAGACAAATGTTACCCCTGTTTTTGGCTGCGTATAGCCCCAATGCAGGGGTAAAATGGTCTTTCCTACTATACGCTTCGTATGGACCTATACACAGCGTATATAAAGGGTCAAAAAGACAATTTTACCCCTGCATTTGGCTGCGTGTAGTCCCAAATGAAGGGGTAAAATGGTCTTTTTGACCCTTTCTATACGCTACGTATAGACCTATACGCAGCGTATATAAAGCTTATTTATAAACATTTATACATTAATGGTTTTAGTAAATTTTATAAAAAAAAAGAGTTTTCTATTTTAAATAAATAAAAAATTAAGTATTTCTATTTTAAATAAATATCGTATCGACCTCGTATAAGCCTATAAGTATGATATCGAATCGTATAGGTGTAGTATAGGTCACGTATTGACCTCGTATAAGACTATAAGTGTGATATCGTATTGTGTAGCATAGTATATGTCCCGTATCAACCTCGTATAAGCCTATAAGTGTGATATCGTATCGTATAGCGTAGTATATGTCCCGTATAGGCCTATAGGTGTAGTATAGGTCCTGTATAGGCCGCGTATATGTCCTCGTTTATTGACCTCGCATATACAAGACCTATAGAAAACCTATACGAGACTTATACTACACTATGCGATACGATACTATATGATATAACACCCGTATAGGCCTATAAGTGTGGTTTAGGTCCCGTATAGGCCTATAGGCATATACAAGACCTACAGGGAACCTATACAAGACTTATACTATACACTATATGATACGATACGATGCAATACGATACGATACGATACTATAGGATACCATACAATACTCTTATAAGCCTATAGATGTAGTATAGGTCCCTTACAGGCCTATATGTGTGGTTTAGGTCCCGTATAGGCTTATATGTGTGGTTGAGGTCCCGTATATGACTATAGGTGTGGTTTAGGTCCCGTATAGGCCTATAGGTTTGGTTTAGGTCCCGTATATGCCTATAGGCATATACATGACCTATAGGAAACCTATACGAGACTTATACTACACTATACTATACGATATGATATAACACCCGTATAGGCCTATAGGTTTGGTTTAGGTCCCGTATAGGCCTATAGGCATATACAAGACCTACAAGGAACCTTTACGAGACTTATACTATACACTATATGATATGATACGATGCAATACGATACGATACGATACTATAGAATACCATACAACACCCGTATAAGCCTATAGATGTTGTATTTAAAAATAATTAACGGTATGATATTTAAACGTTTATAGCATTCGAACCGCACTAGACATGGTATAATAATTTAATTTAAACGATAACAATATAATATATTCAAACCGTATATACGTTTTCCAAAACAATTTTAACGGTATATAATATTATTGGTATAACATTAACGATTATATATTTTAAGCGATTTAACATTGGAACCGGGTGAGAATTTATACCACAAATATATCAAAATAGCAAAGTGTGTATAGACATTTACGCAGCGTAGATAAACCCTAAGTGTGTAGATAGCCAACCAAGGTGTGCAGATAGTTTGGCTCTAAAAAATAATTTGTAAATAAGCCTATATTGGAAGTGGTATGTGTTTACTGTTTAAAAAAATAACATATACGTATCGGATCTTTTTAAAATCGCATGCCTCTCGAAATCACTGGCCTTGTGCGGAGGTCCTCCCCGCACACCATCAAAGCCTCCCATGATTATATACTTTAAAACCAACGTATCTGTGTAACCCACTTGAAAATAACCTAGTGTTATTGCAAAGTAATAAATGTCAATCTACCTAAAGTTAATTAAGAATTACACATCAAAAAAGATATAGAAGTAGGAAACAAAAAGTCTCAATAATAAACATGTAATAAAGTCTCAATATGAATAATACATGTGCATACACTCTAGCTAACTTTACATACAGCACAGATCCAGGTAACTTAACTAGTGAGTTATAAGTTCCATTTGGTGGTCGGAGTCCAAAGAGTAGATTCAAATTTTATGTCCAAGGTTAAAAAATCAAGTAGTTCAATGCTTCAACTTCAGTTCAAAGATAATGGATCATTTAAGATCCATTCGAGCTAGTTTCAATTCAAAATACTATGTATTTTCTCAGCAAGAAAATACACATCATATAATTTCTGTATTCTCCTAGAAACAAGAAAATATAAGTCGTAGATTGGAAATATCGAAACTTCTGATTTCTTGACCTTCAAATTTATCTTTTTTTAGAATGACTAACCACTACTAAATCTACACCAATATTCATCGTAAGACTAGAACTCTCAAACAATTTGAGAGGAACACATTTACTACACTCCTTGATACCAATTCTTTGATCCTTCGGGTTTATTTGCAAATTTGTGTTGGCTAATTAATTAGATTCCAATAAAAGCCAAAACATTCAGGTTTATGATTATTCTACTCTTCTTATTAATTAATAACTAAGAATACAAGTTTCTTTCACCAATAAAATACTTAAGTTTACTAATTTTCTTTGGGAATCATTAAATGTAGTAAATTCTTAATTTACTATATAGAACTAGCTATATATAGATGCTTTTCAATAATACATGTTCGATCTTGGAGACGAAAAAATGACTGAACCCCATCAGTTGATGATGGATTTTTCACAATCATCCCAAGAAAGAAATCTTGATTGTTCCCTAAATGAAGAAGCCATCAAGTCAGAGAAGAGAGAAGAAGGTGAGAAGATGAAACAATATGTTGGTGTTCGAAAGAGACCATGGGGAAAGTTTGCAGCTGAGATAAGGGATTCAACCCGAAACGGGAAGAGAGTATGGCTTGGAACATTTGATACTGCGGAGGCGGCAGCTTTGGCATATGATCAAGCATCCTACTCAATGCGGGGTTCTTCATCTGTTCTAAACTTTTCGGTAAAAACCGTTAAGGACTCTCTGAATGCAATCCGGTGCTGTGGTAACATGGATGGGAGATCTCCTGCACTTGCTTTAAAAGCGATGCATAAGCTTCAGAGAGTATCTTTGTCATCGAATTCGGGAGAAGAAAAAAAGCAGCAGAAAAACTTACTAATTTTGGAAGATCTAGGATCTGATTTGTTGGAGGAGCTGTTAAGTTCATGGTGATTACTTTATTTTTCTTCTTAATTTTCTTATTCTTCACCCTTGGTGTGTGTTCACAATCATTCATGTGTATCAGGATCTATGAATGATAAATATTGTGGTTACCAATGTTTTTCCATGGTTAAACATATAAATAAACAAATAATCTGATAGTGTTCCAGTAATCCAAAGAGGCGACACATAGTACTCTATCTAAAGATGTTTAATTCTAAAGTTCTATGTTCTAATCTCATGGTCTCTGGAAATCAGGGTTGATCGAAGTCCTTATCCTAAGGAGTAACAGGAAAACAGCAAAGTGGATGAAGATTGGAGTTTGAATATGATTATGAGGTTTTTTGCTGGAAAGAATTGCAGTTTTAGACTGTGTTGAAAAATTGTTGTTTTTCTCGTCCAATGTGAATGGCTTGCTCCATAATGATATCATACTATCATAGCCTTCAGTTTAGGAGATCTTCAAGCATAAATTAAACTAACGTGAAAAGTTATTTCCAAATAGGAGTGAGATCAAAATACACTAGTTAAGTCGATCTATCTGTATTCTTTTATGGGGATAATATAACCGAATTGTGATGAAAGTAACATAATTAATATTATAAGTAACAAAATCTGGGCAAAGTGTAATTTAGGTGAAATTTAGCAGTTAAAAAAATAAATAATGACAAATTTCTTTAACATCTTCAACACACATGTGGTGGTGTAAAGAGAGCTGGAGAAGATTTATCATTGGAGACACACTCCCAGGGACGAAAAATGCTAGAGAGGGAGATGTTCATAGAGGTGACAGAGCCAACGGTATGCTCTTCATTAATACTAATGATTGGTGTTTCAAAACCCTACATTTAGGGTAAGGTACGACCTACTTACCAAGTAAATGTTCATGTCTAACTCTCAACCAACATTGCATGGAAAAGTGATTTGGTGTGGCAAATACATGTGATGTTTACCATTGTTTTATTATAGCAAAAGTATAAGGCATCAATCAAAACACCTTTTAGCTATTACATGACATTAGTCCTTTCTCATTTGGGTTTCTTATTAGCGTCAAAGGAGTCATATCCAATTTTTCCCAGAGTTTTTTTTCGGGTGTGATACGTCAGTACAATATCAGTTTTTTTTTTTACTTTTCTTAGTTTTCCCCATATTTCTCCATATTGCAAATTGCATGGTGTCGTCCTACATTTCCCCAGATTTCCTCAAAACCAAATTATTTTAATTTAATCTTTTGAACATTTATATATTAAAATGCTTAAATATAACTTAAAATAAAGAATACATAAATGAAAAGTTAAAAGTACATAATTATAATAAAAACTACATGATTGAAATGATAAGAATTACAAAAATAAAATAATAAAATAACCTACAACATTTTAATAAAATTTGGAGGTAGGCTTGGTACCGATTCTCCAAATGCTCGATAAAATCCAATTTTAAGGTTTTCGTGGATTGTTCGTGATTGTAATAGTAATAGTGAAGGTATAATGTTTTCAACTATTCCTTTATTTTTCTAATCCTTCAAGGATGTAATGGCCTTGCGAGTTCTGCGAGAATGTGCCACCTGCCTTATATGACCCTGAAAGCTTCTTTAACGTCCTTCTGTGTTGCTTCATATGCTTTCTTGTAACAATAACATTTTAAACCTTTTTTTAGGATCATGCGACAACATCTTCACTAAAGTTCACATATTGTATATCCCGTCCAAAAATAATAACCGATTCTAATAGGACTCCATTTGCCACGAAAGGATAGTGAGGAGCGGTCGAGGACATTGACGTCGTAGTTCGATCCAGAGGGTCCAAAAAACGCATGCCAAAACAACAAATCTTGAGACGCCACCGCTTCAAGCATAATCATCGGAATCTTATAATCGTCCCTGATGAATTGACCTCACCATTCTCGTGGACAATTCCTCTAAGGCCAATGCATACAATCTATGCTCCCTGTCATCTCTAGAAAGCCATGTCGTCGCTCATGTGCCGCATTTAAACGTTGAATGTCAATGTAAGTCAATCTATGAAGAAATTCTTTAGAATACAAACTAATAACGCCATCACAAAACTCTTGCAAGTTTTCACATGATGTTCTCTCAGACATATGCAAATAATCATCAAGTATGTCAGGAGTATTCATGTATAATAGTTGTCGTATAGCTAACGTGCACTTTTGTAACGACATAAAACTCTGATGACCTCTTGCATCATAGGTCATTTGAAAGTACGTACAGTTTCTCGCTAAAATGACCTACGATTTGCAAACCAATTCTTTATCCATTTAAAAACGCCTTCGAAACATCTCAGGGGTGAACGTTTGATCGTTGTTGAAATAGTGACTATGTAGTCGTGCATGAGACACTTCACGGCCATCTCAATTATACATAGTTGATATTTTTAAAAATGGAAATAATATAACTGTAGGTCCACCCGGAGGATCGAGTAACCTCTATTCCCTGTTTTCCGACAAACCCGAGAGTGCGGAATCCAAACGGGTAAGTTAGACCAAGTTACGAACACGTAAAACACAAGATTCACGGATTAACACGCCAATGTATTAATCTAGAAAACGGTTACAAAGCAGTGTTTACAAGATGCTCTCATAAACTCTCAGTGTATGTGTGTGTGTGTTTACAGTGTGTTCACTCCGAAATCTATTCAGACTTCTCTCAATGTGCTCTCTTGTTGTTTCTGTGTGTTGTCTATGTTTATATAGTAAAGGCCTCGACGAAAACATGAAGCCGACGAAATCCATCATCATCGACGAAATCCAGTGTTTTCGTCACAAGGGGACTTCGGCACATGGTGATTTCACCACATATGGGATTTCACCAACATGGGTTTTCGCCATAAGGGAGTCTTCGTCACACATTGGGCTTGGGCCATGGGCTTCTTCAATGTTGGGCCAAACACTTAAACAGACAACTCATAAGCTATACTAAATGCATATTGCACACACGCAGTAGCAATTACATCGAACATTACGAAGTAACTAGCATACCGAGTCAAGACAAGAGCATGTCTTGACTACGGCCTTCACTTCGTAGCCGAGTCGAACCGAGCCGAGCCGTATCCACATAATATGTATCAACAAACTCCCCCTTGGATGCTGCTCGTGAGGTTCGTAATCTCGTTCTCCATCTCTTGATGGTTCTTGCATTCTCGGAAAGGATCTTCAACGACTTCAGGTGTTGTAAGTAGAAAGTGTATCAACAAACTCCCGCTTTCATTTAGGAAATGTATCAGTAAACTCCCCCTTTGGTTATGCTTGTGAATCTTTTGATTTTCGATACTTTAGATCCTTGTGGTGTTGATGATTGATCAGCGGCAACTCGATCATCTTGATCTTCTGATTGCATCAACGTCGTGTCATCACTTTACGGCTTGTCATCTGACACGTTCTCTTCGCCTTTAGCTGATTCTGATGTCGCATTTGCACATACAAGAAAGCTAAAAACGTAATGAGAACAACCGATTGGAATTTAGACAAATTAAACAAATGACACATATGAGATCAAATCTCATTTAAACACCGACCGACAACACTTTGAAAGTTTAAAAATTGATCAATTTTAACCTTTTAACTTTCAAAACTTGTTAACTTCGACAGATTATGAAGGTTCAATTGTTTTCCGGCTTACGATCAGGATTTTGGGTAGGATAGACTCGAGTTCCAACATCGGTCAATCAAAAATAAACTAGAAGCAAAATCTTTTTGGCTTTTATAAAGTTTAGATTAAAACACACCTAAAATCTTTTTGGAATTTTTCATTTTTCAAAAGTAAAGACGGAAAGCAATAGATAAATATATACAAAGATGCAGAAACGAAAGCCGTAAACAAATATTTACAGACATTCTTTTTGCGAGTTTCGAGGGTAAGAGAATCATATCAGTGTACGGTCACGCCAAAACGCTCTTTTTGTTCAATTAGTTAACATTTAGATAAGCATCCTATAACAATTATCGGTATTGTTGTCCACATAAGCTCAACTTATCAGATGTAATCATGGTGAGGGGATACGATTAGTGTATGATTTATACTTACCGACCGGTGTTCATCCACACATGATACATTCCCGTATCAAGGTATGCACGAGAGTTCATCTTACCGGTGAGTATACCATTTATCATCTGTTTGACCGTATAAAAGATGTGAGAAACTCACTTATTTTGATTGAAAACAAGCCCTATGTGATAGAATCACTTATTGATGAGGAACTTGAATTTCAGATGCATGAGGGCACAGGAGCAAGTCCGTGAACAGGTCAGTACTAACGTACAGCAAAGAGACGAACTTGACTCCCGGATAAATGTGATATTTTATCACTTATTGAGTTTGGACATGTGATTGTTGATCACTTATGGAGGTCGTATGCAGTATGTACACGTATGTATAGTATCATGGAAGATCTAGACTTCGTCTCCGTTATTTTTCGTTTTGATACAACCATGATACCTAGATGATAAGACAGCATAAAGACCGAATATCTCAGAACCTTGACAATCAATCAAACGAAATTTCGGTACCAAGACCATATGCCAATTAATGGTTCCCACCTGACTTGAAGTCTGTTAGGTTTATATCATCCTGTACATTTTAGTCTGATTGCCTACCGATACATCGTTAGTAAAACTACTTATCGTTTTTCAATTTTTCTTTTTCTTTTGACCATATTGACAGACCACACCAGTGTATATCATCACTTTCCCTTCTTTTCTCCAAGAAACTCATTTTTGATTCTCTATTGTTTTTTAGTTTTGAAAATTTTCACTGTTTTTGAATTTTTCAAATTTGGATTTACTCCCCCTAAAATCAACATACTAAGATAAATTTAAAAGACAAAAAGATATTTACAAAAAGGATTTTCCGATGTCGGTTAACTCATGTTTTACCTCAATGCCGTTTACCAAAATTAAGTTTTAATCAGAAAATATTTATTGAATTTTGGAAAAATGAGTTGGCATGTCGGTAAGCGGTGCGGACCATGACAACATTGACGAGTTTCATATTAAAACAATCACGTGTGAGGTGATATTCGAGTTCAACGTGTCAGGTCAAAGAGTGCTGCACGATATGATAATAATTCATAAAGCAACTTAAATATCGACAAGTATAGTAGAGATACGAAATTTAAAACCATATCCTGCAACAGCTTCATGCATTGCAAGGAATCTGAGTGGTCTCCCAAGCTGGATATCCACCAGGTGTGGATTTCAAAGTCGATTTTGTAGCTACTGAGAAATCTCTTCACAGCAACAAGATCATAAACCTCTGGTTCCGGCTGGTCTTCCACATTGCACCAGCAAAGGTCTTTGTCTTTCTCTTTCAGAAGTAGTGTGCGGTTGTTCAATCCACGCCAAGGCAACCGCACACCCGGTTGGTTTGTTCAACAAACACATTTTCTTCAATCACACCGCGAAGAAATGTACACTGCACGTTCATCTTGTTGATTTTGAACATCAGACGTGCTGCAGGTGCGTACATTTTGATTGAATCTATCCTGGTGACCCGATTAAAGCCTTGAACAATCAAACTTTGGTATGATTTTCATTTTGTCGAAGGTTTTCAATTTCTTTCGACAGACAATTCTGTCTTCTTTTCTTTTTCTCTCCATCAAAGGCAACAATTTCTTTGTCGCCGATCTTGTGCATGGACACTCCACTATCAATAATCCGATGACTATCGATAGTTCCTCCTGGAACATCCTACACACTTACTCAGAGATTAGTTGGAGAGGGGGACCCAAGCCTTCATAGACTTGGGTTGCCCCTAAGAATCAAGAAATGTAATTTCAATTTCTTGAAGGTCCTTAAATTGCAAGCCTCCCCCTGAATCCTCACCTGTTTTCGGTTTCCAAGCCTGTTTCCGTTTACCGGATTGTGTATTATTTACCGATTTAGAAATCTCCGGTTTTAACGGTTGTGACAAAATTGGTTTCCTTTTAACAGTTTCTGGTTTTAAAGCCTTTTCGATCACCTCATATTTTTACATCGTTGTTTTGTTTCCTGTTCTTTAACAGTGCGTTTGTCAGTTTTTGGTGACACAGGGCGACGTTGTTGGTAACCTTGTTCAGAAGGGGCTCTTTCTACAAAATTTGGTTTTAGAGAGTTTGTGCAATTTCTGATAATGTGGCCAAACTCTCCGCATTTAAAGCATGATCTCCTTTCAACAAAATTAGGAGATTCTAATCGATGACCTGACTTTGAAGTTGTAGACCCAGAGGTACTAGCTTCACACCCGTTTGTGTGTTGGGTGTAATTGTTATCACTATTACGTTTCAAAATTTTGACTTTTTGAACAAAATCGGTATTTGATTTATTTTCAAAAGTCTCCACTTTATCAGTACCCTTGGAGGCCACAAATTTAACGTCTTTGTATTTCTTCTTGTAACGAGCTCCTTTTGTTTGAGCCTTTGGTTCTGAAACCTTAGGCTTTTGAGCTCGTTGTTGTTGTTTACCCTTAAAAGCGACAGGTTGTTGCTTTGTTGGTGATTTTTGATTTCTAAATTTTCTTCTAACTTCAGCTTTTGGAATCGGATCACACTGAGTTACTGAAACTCTCGGGATCCCCTTTTCCAAAAACTTACTGGTAGTATCTTCAAACACTTTATCAATCAAAGATTGTTGACGTTTTTAATTGGAAAAGCTATGTTTGAATAAATTTTGTCATCACCGACTAAAGTGTACAACACGTTATCACTTTTAACAGTAGACACTGTTTCCTTGATGGGATCTATCTCTTGTTTAGCAGTTGAATGCACCGCATGAGTATGAGGATCACACAGAATATGATTCTCAATAGGAACTTCTACTTCTTTTCTATTGTCAAGAGATTTATCCTCATCACTCACATCTGATTCATCATCCGAAGAATCATAGTCCTCAATGGTTGGAAGACTTTGATTTGAAGCACATGATGACTTTTCCTTGCTATCAGATGAGCCCTCCGATGAATTGTCCGTTTTGAACCCTAAGCCAGTTGTAACTTCCTCATAATCAAGAGGTACAGCTGGCTCAAAACACGACATTTCTTCCTCATCGGGCATCTTGGTATAGTTGTGTCTCAAAGGAGGCGAACACCACTTATACCCAACGCCTTTAACATTACCCTTTAGTTGTTGAACGTCAATGATGTAATCAAGCACATATCGGGAGTTTGAGTAACTCTCCAATTTGAGCTTGATCGCTTCATGCTCACATTTCGCCTCGGCTAGCTCTTTCTTAGTTGCCTCAATGATATTAATGTAATTATTAATACCAGTTGGCTTATTAAAAACCGTTTTTGATAACTCAGAAACACTTTTCTTGAGTGTTTCAATTACCGATTTAAAATCTTTTTCGTTGCGAGCTAAGGCCATGTTTGCCTCTTTGCACTTTGACAGTTCAATAACCAAACTCTGATTGTGACTGTGAATCTTTTCAGATTCTTGTTTCATATCAGCACAATCACTACATATTCTAGGAGTTTCAGATTTTACCTGACTTGTAGAAGCTGAGACATTAGCCATAAAGGCAGTCTGAGAAGAGAAAGATCCATCTTCAGTGAGAATATTCTCCATTTCTTTTGATGTAGCATCAGCTTTCTTGATCAAGACATATTTCTGACACTTGACCTCCTCAGCATCATTCAACAAACTATCACCTTCAGAACCAGTTCTCTCATTCACATCCGATTCTTCATCCGAACTGCCACTGTATCCCGAACTATCATCATCTTCAGAGAATTCTACTTTATGCACATGCTTGATGTGACTGATGATCTTCGCATAACATGCAGTTCCTCCCTGTCCTCCATCTCCAAACTGTACGGTCCAATCACACCCTTCATCAGCTTGAACTATCAATGCTCGGTTGGCGTTTGAAGGACCCGACTGGTTTGTGTTGTTGGTAGCTACTATCCCTCTTTCATTGTTAGCTTGATTTTGGAAGGGATTTTGGTTGCCTTGTTGGTTGCTAGGGCGTTTGCACTCACTCTTGAAATAACCTTTTTCACCGCAATTAAAGCATGTGACAGCACCCTTGTCAAACCCGTACTTGGTATCCCTTTTGCTTTCCAAGCTGGTTCTCCCCGTTCTGCTCATATAATCCTTTGCCCTTCTCACAACGCTAACAAACATCCACTTAATGTCCATCAACTCCATCTCATCTCTATCTATCTGCTGATAATCTTCATTGGTCAAATTAATGTCTCCAATTTGACCTGCGAATAATCCGTTGTAGGCATTAACCATAGTGGTAAGAATTTCCATGTGATCCCGTGTAGCTTCTACACTCACTTTGGAAAGATTTGAAGTATCAGGTTTGTTACCATAGAAGGCTTGTTGTGGTTTAGGAAAATAGGCAGTTGGATCAAACTGGGGTTGAGGTGTGGCAACTTGAGGTTTCGGAAGATAGGCATTTATATCAAATTGGGGTTGAGGTGTGGCAACTTGAGGTTTCGGAAGATAGGCATTTATATCAAATTGGGGTTGAGGTGTGGCAACTTGAGGTTTCGGAAGATAGGCATTTATGTCAAATTGGGGTTGTGCAACTACTCCTCCAAAATAGGAATTTGGGTCGAAAGCATTTGACACAAAAGCTGATTGTATCTTTGGTTGCTGGCTTGTACTAGCAGCAGGAGCAATCCCTCCAAAGTACATCTTTGGATTTTGAGGGACAGGAATTAGTTTAGCTTTTCTGATTTCTTCTGCATCCTTGTTCTCCAGCTTTTGAACAAACTCATAGATACTGACAGTATCCAATACACCTGTATGCTTTAACAACTCAATGAATGGGCTCCACTTTGGTGGTGGAGCATCAGCAAATTGTGCGACTATTTCCTAGGAAGATACAACAACCTTGTAAGAAATCATTTCACTAATTAAATGATAAAAACGAGTTGTCATCTCATTCAGTGTTTCAGTCTGCACAAACATAAACCCTTCAAACTCCTTCTTTAGTAAATCATGACGCGTCTTCCGTGTGGCCGCATTTCCTTCTCCTCTGTTAACTAGGATGTCCCACAAGGCTTTGGTGCTGGTACAATGGGTGAATTGATGATAGATATCTTAGTGCAATGCTTGCGTAAGAATAGCAAACGCTTTCTTTTCAAGGTCATACGCCTTGTTGTCGTTTTCAGCCATGGTCGCTAAAGTCGTAGCATTTGATCCGGCTTCCTAAAGAGCGACGTTATATGCTGTGGTGAAACACGTCCATAACTCGGTGTTTTGACCTAAAACATAATTCTGAAAACGACCTTTCCACGATGGATAGTCGTCCAAAACAATAAGTGACGAAAATGTGAGATTTCGTCAAGATCAAATATGATTAAATCAGGGTGATTTCGTCGCTGAAAATAGGGTGATTTCATCGCTGAAAAGATGGTGATTTCGTCGCTGAAAAGAGGGTGATTTCGTCGCTGAAAGCTGTTGATTTCGTCGCTGAAAGCTGTTGATTTCGTCGCTGAAAGCTGTTTGACGAATCAAGTGGATTTCCTCGCTGATATGTTGATGACGAAATCAGGGGGTTTTCGTCTGAAACATGTTTGACGAAATTGGATGTGATTTCGTCGCTGATGTATGGTGAAATCAGGGTTGTTTTCGTTGACAATTTTGACCAACAACTTGCAAGATATTTCTCAAAGCTTATCCTGACACAAACTCCTTTTTCAAACTCACCTTACCCTTATACACTGTTTTTCAACAATAACCATCATTTGAATGACACAAAATTCAACGAATGATATTATAATTGACAACAATAATTCATAACAAAAACAAATTCAGATTTTTAAGATCAAACACAGAAACCTCATGAAGAATAATTGAAGATCTGGTGAACTTGATGGGTTTTCCGGTTACAAGAAAATTTTTGAACACAAACAATTTTGCAATAAAGTTGAATAAAAACCCAATACTAACATGTATACAAGAGTTTTAACAAGGTTTTATATGAACTAGAAGCAAAAATACCAAGATTTTCAAGATATTAACAACGTTTTTCCAGAAAATGTATGAACTTTAAAGATCAAAACTCAAGAAAAACACATTAAAAACTAAGACAAATCAAGAACACAAACTTGGTTTTAACAAGGAATCGAGCCAATGCTCTTATACCAATTGTAGGTCCACCCGGAGGATAGAGTAACCTCTATTCCCTGTTTTCTGACAAACCCGAGAGTGCGGAATCCAAACGGGTAAGTTAAACCAAGTTACGAACACGTAAAACACAAGATTCACCGATTAACACTCCATTGTATTAATCTAGAAAACGGTTACAAAGCAGTGTTTACAATATGCTCTCATAAACTCTCAGTGTGTGTGTGTGTTTACAGTATGTTCTCTCCGAAATCCATTCAGACTTCTCTCTCTGTGCTCTCTTGTTGTTTCTGTCTGTTGTCTGTGTTTATATAGTAAAGGCATCGATGAAAACATGAAGCCGACGAAAACACATCGACGAAATCCATCATCATCGACGAAATCAAGTGATTTCGTCACAAGGGGACTTCGGCACATGGTGATTTCACCACATATGGGGTTTCGCCAACAGGGGTTTTCGCCACAAGGGAGTCTTCGTCACACATTGGGCTTGGGCCATGGGCTTCTTCAATGTTGGGCCAAACACTTAAACAGACAACTCATAAGCTATACTAAATGCATATTGCACACACGCAGTAGCAATTACATCGAACATTACGAAGTAACTAGCTAGAATACCGAGTCAAGACAGGAGGATGTCTTGACTACGGCATTCACTTCGTAGCCGAGTCGAACCGAGCCGAGCCGTATCCACCTAATATGTATCAACAATAACATTTTGTAAAAAATGATATAAATAATAAATTACAAGAAAAATTAATTAAAAATAATAACAATAAAATGCAACATTTATGAAAGTTTTAAAAAAAAAGGAATAATGGAATTTAATAATCCAAACTATTAGCCGTTGGCCGGCAACGGTCCGAACTTCAAAAATAACCAGTGGTGGTCCCACCTTTTCACGTATTGTAAACTAATAGACCTTTACTAACAGAACCTTAATTTCTTTTTGTCCTTTATCCTTTTCGGTTTAATAAAGGTACATTTGTTTACAATATATGAAAAGGTGGGACCACTACTGGTTATTTTTGAAGTTAGGACCGTTACCCGCCAACGGCTAATAGTTGGGATTATTAAAATCCATTATTTCTTAAAAAATAATACCTTCTTGACGACAATGCGGTGTCAAGAGTTTGATTTATCTATAAAGCAGCTATAGTAGTCAAATATACAAAATGTGTTTCATCCTCGCCTTCAGAGCTTGATGAATCGTACAAATATGGTATAGGTACTGGAATTTGGAATACATCCATTTTGAGGTGTGAGGGAAGAGTATAATTTTTTTTCTTTCAAAGAAAAAATTGGTGTGAAGAATGTAGGAGGATAGTAATGTTTTGATGAGAAAATGAGTTAGTTCAGTATGGATTTTTTTTGGCTCTAACTATTTGCACACCTTGGCTGGCTATCTACACACTTAGGGTTTACATACGCTGCGTATAGGGTTACCTCTATACGCTGCGTATAGGTCTCTACGCAGCGTATGTAAGGGGCAGGTACACGACTAGACAGTCAAACCTAGTACCATGTCAAATCAGTCTGACATACGCTGCGTATAGATCTATACGCATACGCTGCGTATAGATCTATACGCAGCGTATGCCGGACTGATTTGACACTGATACGATGTTGTCTAGGCACGTGAATAAAGCAATACGGGGAGTAGAGAGCTATACGCTGCGTATTTCAGTAAATTTGAAAGTCTATTTATCAATGCATCTCTGCTTCCCTTCGACTTCATCTCTTGTTCTGTTTTTCATCTTCT
>CM060429.1:121823030-121839310 GCA_030545235.1 Helianthus tuberosus
TCAAGATGCGTCATTGATATAGTTGAAACTCCATACGATGAAATACAAAAAAGTTTCACCGAGAGCATCGAAAAATGATGAACCACCACAGACACCCACTGTTGGACAACCTACGTGGAAGGGTTTCCCATACAGCACTTGATTTGCTGGCAAAAGAGCTACTGAGGAAGCTGGAGGTGTTGCGGAAACTTAACGCATCTTATGGTTGCCATATGTGGCTTAGCTGTGGATTGTCGTGTGCTTGTAGGCTGGAAAACTACAAACGTACAGGTAAAAAATATTAAAAATACAAACATTTTGTTATTTAGTACGATTTAGCTATTTCTCACACCGTATTAACTTAACTGTGCAGGGCGTATGATACAACTCGACGACGTAGATGTATTCTGGCGTAAGCTTGACTTGCTCCCTCTAACTGGTAGATGAGAAAGTCGATGTTGTGGCAGAGCTCAATAATGTGCGGCAACATTTAGAGGTGCAGTCCCCGTTCAGCAAAAGAGTTTGCTTTCAAAGATAAAATCGGTCTTCAACCCGAAATCGTCAACCAATAAACCACCGATCGTCCAGCAAAATACTCGCGGTCGGCCTACATCAAAGAAAGTACAAGAAAGGCTAGATGAAGCTTCGAGGTTAGACGAAGCTGCGAGATACAACTCCTATGGAGAGGACAGCAACGTATATATCGCTTCCCCAAAACATAGGAATGATTTACCCGGACACAGCTCATACGTACCGTCAGAGGGCTCTCGTGGAACTGGTTCGGTTGTAAAGTCTGAAAAACCTAAACTGCAACGAAACAGTTCAATGAGTTCTAAAAAGATGGAGACGCGGGATGATCATGGTTTTCCATTAATGAAGGGGGACGAGCACTTGTTAAGCATTATGAGGTTTAAGGATCAAATTACATCAGAGTTTCCCTCTTATATATCGCGTATACAAGATGTGACCCCAGACGGTCATTGTGGGTACAGGTATGTGGCTGTCGGGTTAGGTTTTTCGGAATACGTATGGCCCCGTATTCGAAGTGATTTACTACTGGAGATTGACCATAACGAGCCGCTATGGAAGCATGTATTCGAAAGATATGACGAAGGAGACTTTAAACGAATACGTAACAGCATCGAATGGCATTCAGTGAAAGGGTGCGATCGAAGTCACTGAATGGAAATGCCCCACGTAGGGCTTCTCGTAGCGCAAAGGTATAATATTGTCCTCCACGTGCTAAGCATCGAAGGGAGCTCTACCATCTTCCCATTAACGGATGCCCCACTAGATCCACGACCTCAAGCGATAACGCTCATACATGTTTACGGGGGACACTTCATACATGCTAAGTTGGAAGGAGACTACCCCATGCCTACACTGACCCAATTGTGGTCGACACATCGATCAATAGCTGCGAAATGGTGGGAAGAAATGTATAGACCGCGGTTACAGCACTACTACGAGTTAACCAATCCTAAATCAGACTCAGACAAAGACAGAGAACCGAGTTTAAATGTTATCGAAGATTAAGCGGAAACTTGTATTTTTGTAAACTGTAGAAATTTTTTAATTTATAAAGTTTATATCATTTTTAATTTTTATAATTCATAATATTTGTATTATTTTTAACTTTTCTAAATTATATTTGTATTATTTACCAAATAATATTGTTTTCTATAAATAAACAAAGGAAAACACAAAAAAAATGGAGCTTTGTATACGTTGCGTAGGGATCCCTATGCAGCGTATGAGAAGCAAATGACAAAACAGCCCCGGTGTTTGGCTTCGTATAGCCTTAGCACAACGGTAAAAAGGTAAAATGACAAACCAAATACGCACCGTATTGATCCATACGCAGCGTATGTAAAAGGCGGATAATTTTCCCCCCAAATCAAAGTTTCAAAATATAAATATGTTAAATTACTTTTTTGCCCTTCTGTTGGAGATATACGCAGCTGGATAGAAGGGTAAAAATGTCATTTTCTGACCTTTATATACGTTGCGTATGGGGCTCTACGAAGCGTATATAAAGGTCAAGCGAATGACCTTTATACCCTTCTATCCATGCTTCGTGTAACCTCAACATATGGGTATAAAGGTCATTCTCATGACCTTTATATACGCTTCGTAGAGCCCCATACGCAGTGTATATAAAGGTCAGAAAATGACCTTTTTACCCTTCTATCCAGCTTCGTATAGCCTGTCACGACCCCCGACCCCCCTGGACGGAATCGGGCGCCGCGAACAGCCAAGTGGTACCGGTGGTTATTTTGAAAAGTATTGCAGCGGAGATGTTCATCAGGACCGTGAGTTAGGAAAAATATCAGAGTTTAGAAAACACCTAATTTTATTTATTAAATAGATGGGATAAAACCCATATTTTACAAAGGTAGCTTTTATATGGGATAAACCCGAATATATGAAACCATGTTTTCTTAATCTAATTTAATTGATAAAATAAGCCACTTCTTTTAAGCCTTTCGGTGTCGTATCATCACTCTTATTCCAATCTACTGTAATTACCTGAAACGCGTTTTAAAAAGATTTGGTCAGCAGGAAATACTGGTGAGTTCATTCATTTTTGTACAAAAACATATTTGTCATAATTCACAGCATTAAGAGTTTTTACATTTGCTTTTTCAAGATTGGCAAAGACTTAATCACTGCAATTACAACTTTGTTATAACTTATAGTATTAAGGGTGGTTACAATGTTTCTATCAACCAATTACCCCAAATCAGTATTTGTCACTAGACTGTATCTGTGACTATGGTCAGATCACCCATTGGCTAACTCGTTGTCCAATGGTGACGGGTATCAAGTAATGTATACAAAACCCCACATACCGGCAGTAATTAAAGATTACAAAGACTTAATCCCTGTAATTATAACTTTGAAAACAAGTAGAGTTTTAAGAAAACAATTTGATAAAAGAGAATGACTCACTTTGCAGATTTAGACGGACAACGTTTAGCCTACTGATTTTAGCCTGGTTAACCTAATTCAAATAACAACGCACACGAAAACTAGGTCAGTAACTTAATACAACTTTTACGACAACTCACGAGATCAAAACCTTCACGACGAATGACAAGTATAGCCCAAATACGGGCAGCACTTAAACATCCATCGGATTGGTTTTTATCGATCGGACATTAAATCGTAGCAGTGATCGAGTTATTACCCTGTTATCGCGGCAGAATTCCGTGTTTGTGTGTGTTTTTGGAGTAAACAGACAATATCTCAGTGTACAAAATGAGTTTTTACGTCGAACCAACGCCAAAATTCAAGTGCCAAACCCCTGCATTTATACTGGAAAAACGGCTCCCTCGCGTGGCGCGAGGACCTGGCGCGTGGCGCGAGGGAACCCCCTCTAGCATAGGGTAGCCACGTCTGTTTGTACCCTGGGTGAGTCGACGGTTCGATAAAATTCGATTTAGACAATGAACTGTGAGGATAAGAACAATTAGGAAATACCCCCCCCCCCTGAGTTTTAGGGGCCCTGATCCTGATTTCAACTGTTCTGAAAATTTTAGGGGTCATGCAGTATCACTTGGGGGTCTCAATTAGGGTTTCCTTTTGGGCAAATTAAAATAAGAAACAATAAATTTTGATGAGAGTTGTTACATCCTCCCCACCTTATAAAAATCTCGTCCTCGAGATTTACTGGAACAAGTAGGGATACTTCTGTCTTATTTTCGTTGCCCAAGTATATTCTTGTCCACGCTTCAAGTCCTACTTTACCCTGACCATAACTAATCTTGCATGTTTTTTGATTTCTCATAATTGACTGATACGATCTTGCATTTTACTTCTATATTTTGAGGAGGTATAACTAAAGATTTCTAAGCATTTCATGAAATGCATCATGTATACTTGCCAATTTGGCTGATAAGCTACTGGTCCACTTTGCTTAGTTACTTTAATGGTTTGACATTCCTCGGACTTAACTTTCCTTTCCAAATACGGAGAAACTTTTAGTGATATCCTTTCTCTGATTTAAATTTCAATGGTTTACCGATCTCATGGCCTAATAGTTGCTTTTCTCATATGTATGTCTAACATACTGGATGATACTATCATCCATAAAGTGTTTTAAACGGTTAACACTAGTATTTGTAGACCGATTATTGGAGAATCTTATGAGTGATAAATGATACTCCTATTTATCGCATATGCATTTAGCATTTAGCATGTGTTTCTATGTTTGTAGTGTTCCTTCATACTACTAAAAATAAGTCGGGTTAAAATTTCCCCATAAATGAGAAGTAATGTGACTATCTTGATTATATGTAATAGATAACGGGATTCTATGTAATGAGACTATTTCGTCCTCATATAACTTAACTAGGTGTCTTATACTAAAGGGTTTCCTTTATTGGTAGGGATTGAGCAGACTTGGTTAATCGATCCACAATCTCCCTGATTGTGTCGTTACATTTTCTTATGTTGGGTAATTTGGTATCAATCCCCTTTCCATACTGACACTTCTAATCATTGAAGTCAACCTAAAGGTTTCTAACGTTCAGCTTTAATTTGCTAACGGATTAAATACTTAAAGGCATAACTTGCTATTTATCAGAATTTCTTATAAAACTCTTGATACCTCATATCACTTACACTATGCAACAAATACTTAGTTTTATGAGTTCCTTCTCATAGGTTTCCTTGATTAGTATCCAAATTCTTTTCTTATGAAATCTCTAAATTCTATTCCTTCGTAATCCTTCAGCATCATTTTTGGTTGTTGTGTTCTTGGGTACTATTTAATTGTTTTATTTAAATCTATTCGTACTTTAATCTAAGAGCACATACTTGTTTCGGCTTCTCGTGAAACTTATGACTTAAAGCATCAACTACTCCCTTAGTCTTAACTTTGTGATATAACAAGCGGTGTTATTTCTAGTCTCAGACGAATTCTGAGTTTTTCCTCACGATCGGGTGATAGTCCAAATAGATCCTCTGGAAAACATCTGTCTTGTCTCCTTGTGGTCACTTCTCCGATTGGCTTGCAAATCTAAACCTAAGTCAGCAATCACCTCTGGAATCATTGTTTCCATGTTATTCCTTTTTATGAAGCAGACATGATTTCCTTTCTGTCAGTTCTTTTTATTCTTTCCATTTCATGGCATATGTCTTGATCCTGTGTTTCGAAGATCAGGTTTCACTATCTAAATGTCGAAATTTTGAAGCATACATTACTTCGTTTTTCTTAACATATATACTAATGGTTTGGAGTCCTTTGCAGCTCATATATTTTGTAACAGCTTCTTTATTACTGGTATTCTGAGTAGGATTATAGGTGAAGAGAGTCTTTGTAAGTGCATCTATTCGTGGTTATTCCTATCTTCGCAAGAGTTCTTAAGGAAAGTAGGATTACTCTTATTAGCGTAGGTTTTGAGATGTTTGGTACCTAGCACAACCTTTAGTTACAGGTTTCCTACTGTGTTAATAATCTAAGGTAACGCAAAGGGAATTCTTATACTTTCGATGGCCTCCCAATCATCAAGGGTTCACATTGTTCATCTTGTCGCACGAGTTATGAGATGGATGTTCAAATGAAATAGTTTTCGATATCGGAATTATAGATGGATACAAGAGATTCCTAACAAAGAAATCTAGAATTATCGTTGACACACATGCTCGTGCTTGATTCTAATTTGTCAATCCTTACGGGTTTTTTTTTTTTTTTGGATTTCCTTATAGATATACGTATCTATATAATCTAATATTTCACATACTGTAATATACATACTATTTATAAGGTCAATGTATTTAACAGATTCATATTTCCAAAAACAAGTCAGACATCTGGTCATGATATTATTTTAGGGAATTATGTCACTTGTATATACCCCATCTTACCCGGTTCTTGCCGGAGAGGTAACCCATATCTTACCTGGACAAGCAGGAGAGTCTGCTATACCATACCCGGTCTTGCCGGTGAGGTAACTGGTATTTCAGATAAATAGATCTTTATTAAATCATGATAGAAATAAACCTTTTATTCGGGCTTTCATCAAGGAATAAGGAAATTAGTATTCCCATGACGGATCATATTCTAGAATCGAGTAATATAAACAAACAAGATATAACAGTGGCCAATTGTTATTGCTTATTTATCATATTTGCACTTTTCTAGTTATCATCCTCATGATATACCAACATCCATCACAATTTATCTATACAATTAATTAGCTTATACTAAAGCATTAAATTCTGGTTTTCCTGATTTACTTCGTTGTTCATCTGAATATCTATCAGGTATTAATTATCACAGGCTAATATTTAGTACAAACATTTAGGTATAACGATACAACAGATTTAATTAAAAATGGCGAACATTGCGACTTTTATATATACATATATATATATATATATAGGGGTCCTCTAGAATGAGAACCACCTCCAGTTGTAAGAACCATGAGAACCTGTCTCAACCAATCAGATTTTGCCAACAATAAGGGTATATCAGTCATTTACCCCATATGTCAAATCTATCCTCTCTCTCTCCACATTTATTATAACATGTCAGATCCCCTTTTTATTTCTTTCAACTTATCTCTCTCATCTCATTTTAAACCCATCTTCTCCACAGATGGCAATTATAATATGTTTCCTCCATTGATATGTTTCGAAAAGAACAATAATAGCCCACTTGCCTATGCTTGATGCATATTGTTTTTTTTTTTTCGGAAAGACAATAATAGCCGACGGTGGGGAGTGGGGAATCCGCCACCACAACCCCACACCGGCGACCCCAAACACCACACCCCCTCCGGCTACCCTCTCGTTTCTACGGCGTCCCCCTCGTTTCTCCGGCGCCTCTCCGATCTGCAACCCATCTCTCATATCCTCCAAACCCCTCTGATCTGCATTCTATCTCATATCTGCAAAAGAGATGGTGGCTGCAACCGTTTCGGAGACGACCGGTGACGCCCGGGTGTCACACCCCAGATTTCCACGTGTCATCGGGGGGCCCGGTGGGGAGTATCGTGACGTGGTTGGCAACATCATAGTCAAACAACACAATATTTAATATGCACAGCGGAAGCAATTTAAAAGATATAGTTCAACCGAATATAATATTGTAATATCAAATATCACAACTGTCGATTGTTTATCCACAGGCGGATCGAAAATAAAATGGAAACAATAGTTCAACAGACTTTTAGGCATCTTAAGCGTGCGAAACTTCTATCGATGCTAAGGAGAAATATCCAGCCAATTTCGTATAGTACCTGATTTAGCCTTTTTGGAAAATACGTCAGTTTACACTGGTAAATACAATTAACCGACTCATTTTGAAAATGGTTTAAGAAAATTGATTTGGATGCACGTGGCACAAAATATCCTTTATAATTTGATTAAAATGCACAGAGGCAAAATTAACCTTTTATAACTTGGGAGAATTATTTAAATATTATAATCTTGTGAACGAATTACATGTTCCTTGTGCGTTCAGTAGCTCGGATCTTGTCCGGGTTAAAGATCAATAGACACACCACAATATTCTTTTGTGCACTGACGGGTGTACGCCTACACCCCGCGCTTAAGTCGTGGCCATTTCGTAAAATGATGCCAAGGATATCCGGGACATGGTCATTAACCCCCCAAAGGCTTTAAGTAACAAAACTGTTTAAACGAGCCGATCAAATTTATTCAATTACCCACTCAACGGTGGAGGATTTGATGCCCGATCAAGAGGTATGCCATATACCGTAACCCAAGCCCGTATAGGGAAAATAAGTTAAAAGTATTTACCTGAGCAATGTATAAATCACAATAAGCAAACGCACGTAGCTTTTACTGGTTCTCTTAATCTGGAACGGAGGCTTATAATAACCTATTAGAATTCTAACGGGCCTTTAATTAAGCTTAAGCCTAGACCGGTTAGTTTTAACGATACGGTTCGTACGCACGATTAAGCGAAGACCGGATAGAATGTGATTTAGACCCGACAAGTTCAGAGACTTGCTTAATATGGGTATTTCATTCACATTCTGGATTTTGAGATAAAACCGTTAAGGTTTGACCCGTTTAGGCTAGTTTATGTAAACTAGTTACATAAACCGAACCGAACGCGTAATAAGCGTAACGGGTAGTAATGAGAGCCTTTTACAGGTTTCCAAAGTTAATATGCTTCATATATGTTGTGACATCAGTAAGATGTCTTTTATTATGCCCGAAATGAGTTTAATCACAAACTATGCCCCGTAGGGGTAGTTTGGTCATTTTAAAGGTTGTAAAAGAGTTTAAGTGTCAACCTAGGTTACAGGCCTGATGTAATCAGCAAATATACTCAACTTGCTAAGTTATATCAGTAGGTTAAAATATATAAGTGAAATTTATCAATTATAACCAAACTATGCCCCGTAGGGGTATTTTGGTAATTTCACTTAAGCCGAAAAGCTCAAAACTGAAGTCTGAGTTTATCAACCTTTTCTTACTGTTAAAATATTACAATTTGCCTCAAATATCAGTAGGTATCAACCCTTGTATGTTTAATATAGTTATAGCACATACTATGCGTTAAAAACGCTTAAAAAGGCGATTAGAAGCCGTTTTCGGGTTCGATACTTAAATCTGATATTTTTATATATCCATAAGGCTTAAAATAATTTATTTATCATATGTGATCAGTAGTAAAAGGTTTGGAGTCGTTTAGATCTGTAAAACTCAATTTATGGCCCGTAAGGGCAAAACCGACAAGTACCGGATTAAGCCTACGACTATGAGTTATGCTCAGCCTAAAATTAATTAAAAACCTCTAAAAATCCCAAAATAATATATTACATCAGTGGGTAAAAGATTTGATATCAAAAAGTATGTTTAAGTGGGCTATACGCTAAATACGCCGTTTAATTAACATAAAGCTTTAATTTTACGCTAACGAGCATAACTCTTAACCTACACCTCAAACTGATGTCAAATTTTGTATGCAAGTTTATATATCAGTAATTAAGGTTTCTACTCTTTTACATTTCTAAAAATCACGTTTTAAGGTGAAAAGGGCATAATGGTCAACATATGAGCAATTAACGGAATTATGCGTAATAATCGGTTAACTAATGAACCATAGTGTATAATCACAGAGGGTTATACTAGCATGTAACCTGGTCCAAATGAAGCTCTTGGGTATTTCTGAATCATACCAAAATGGGTCAGAACTAAAAGTCAAAGTATAAGTCAAACTATGCGACTTTCGGTTCCAAACCGGGTCTAAACAGGAAATTGTCGGGTTGAACATGTTTAGACATGTTCTTACACTAATTACCAAGTTATATTAATGATCAAACAGGTTATATGTGTTCTACATTGCTAATCATGCATAAATTAGAATTTAAGGATCATGTTGACTTTTTCTTAACAAGTTTGACCCGACATTAGACCTAGTTATAGTGGGAATCAGGGGGAACCCTTTTAAGGGTTTATTACCCACATAATTACCAACTTATAACTACTTTTGATTCGACTAATCACTGAGCCATTAGTGATTAATCGTCAAGTCAACCGGTAATTACGACGGTTTGACTTTTAGCTAAATAACTAAGCTAAACTCAATCAAAGAAGCTTAAGCATACTTACAAGTGTCTAATGGTCGACTAAGAAGGCTTAGAAAAGGCTCTTGAGTTCCAGAAGTCTTCAAGAAATGCAGATGAGAATGAATGATCATGTTTGCAACATAGGAGCCTTTATATAGTGGTTTTAATCACCACAATTTGTTGACACACAAGTCTATAACCCACCACAACTCATCAACAAGTGTCCTAGATGTTTAGGGGTTGTTTAGGGGCCAAGCTTGAAGAGGCAATTCGGTTTAAAGGCAGTTGCAAGTGCTATGGCAGACAAGGAATCAAACAAGATCAAAATCTATCCAGAAGAGGCAGTCGTGTAGCGCGACTGCAAGAGCTGTTTAGCTCGCGCTACGCGAGCATGTGGTATCATCCAACAACATTTTTATAAATTGCAGTTTTGGTCCTTGGCTCTTCAAACTTTGATTAGACCTTATTTTCTTGCATTTTGAGCCCTCGTAATTGACGTATAAGGGCTTCAAGACATATACCCACTTTGTTAAGTCCCCGGTTAACTTTATTGTTACCCGAAAAGTCCTAACTTTCAACGTTTACGCTTTAACCCTTCGCACACGAATTTGATCATAACTTTCTTATACGATAACGAAACTTTATGAAATTTAAATCGTGCATTCTAGTGAGCATAATTAACCGTTACAAAGCTTCGGGTTTGTCAAAAGGTCACTCAGAGTTATAACTTAAACATGTTGACACATTTAGCCGATGTAGTTTGTAATCTCTCACTTTTAGCTCTGTATGATCCATGATTTATTCGTTTGAAGGTATGAGCATCTTGTAGGGTTAATATACAATATATTTATTCACTGTTGACATTTAGAATACGTATATTCACATACTTTCCATGATTGTCAACTTTAGTCCTTCTATAATATTCCTTCACACGTTTAAACATTTGACACGTGTCTACACATTATAGGACGTGAATTTTCGAGGTGTTACATCCTCACCCCCTTAAAATAAATCTCGACCCGAGATTTACTGAAATAAATAAGGGTACTTTTCTTTCATCGTGGATTCAACTTCCCACGTGTATTCAGGACCTCTACGGGCATCCCATTTGACCTTTACAATAGGCACATGCTTCCTTCGAAGCTTCTTAACCTGTCGATCTTCAATCGACAATGATTTTTCCTCAATTTTTAAGCTCTCATCTATATGCACATCTGTATGTGGTATAACCAGTGATTCATCAGCGAAGCACTTCTTCAGATTGCAGATGTGGAACACATTGTGAATTCCACTGAGCTCTTCAGGTAAGTTTAACTTATAGGCAACTGACCCGACACGTTCGATAACCTCGAAGGGTCCTATGTATCTCGGGCTTAGCTTGCCTTTCTTACCAAATCGCATCACCCCCTTCCAGGGTGATACTTTAAGTAACTCTTTGTCACCTACTTCGAAGTGAAAAGCTTTACGCTTTGGATCTGCGTAACTCTTCTGCCTATCTCAGGCAGCTTTGAGACGGTCGCGAATCTGGACAATCTTGTCCGTCGTTTCGAACACTATCTCTGGTCTTGATAATTTGTCATCTCCAACTTCCGCCCAACAAACGGGCGTTCTACACTTTCTACCGTATAAGGCCTCGAAAGGCGCAACCTTTATGCCGGTGTGGTAGCTATTGTTGTACGAGAACTCAATTAATGGTAGGTGGTTATCCCAACTACCACCCAAATCTATCACACATGCATGTAGCATGTCTTCCAACGTTTGGATGGTACGCTCACTCTGTCCGTCAGTCTGAGGGTGGTAAGCCGTACTAAAATTCAAACGCGTGCCCAAAGATTGTTGGAAACTTTTCCAAAAATGCGACGTGTATCTAGTATCTCTGTCAGAGATAATAGACACAGGTATGCCATGTAAGGCTACAATCTTATCAACGTATAACTGGGCTAACATGTCGGAGCTATAAGTCTCCTTGATGGGTAAGAAATGTGCTGACTTAGTCAGTCTGTCAACTATAACCCATATCGTATCATTTCCTTTCCTTGTCTTAGGTAACTTGGTGATAAAATCCATGGTTACCATTTCCCATTTCCACGTAGGAAGTTCAAACTGTTGTAGCAAACCTGACGGTTTCTGATGCTCGGCTTTGACTTGCGCACAAGTCAAGCATTTAGCTACATAGGTGGCTACAGACTTCTTTAAGCCTATCCACCAATAGTTTGCCCTTTGATCCTGGGTAGCTGATGGCAAATTCTTAATCGTTGCCTAAGTAGGGTTGCGGCAATTAATACATAAGGAATATGAACCGTCTTTCTTATTTAATAACATAAAACCCTCAGAATATTGAGTCAGGCTATATGAGCCTATGTCTTAAAACCTACTTAATCAAGGTTTCGATTATTCCATAATCAATATGGAGTTTTCACAATACTCCAGCCCACAGCGGGATGTTAATCTTAATTCTACCTGCCTTCCAGGAGGTAAGCATGGAAAACTTATGAGAAGATAATCAAGATACAAGGAGGCTACAGAGATTTTTCCATATCTCAGGCTCCAGTTTATCCATCATTGCTTGTGTCAAATAAGTGACACATTTATGTTACAAGTCCACGAATTTCTTAATCGGGAACATTTACTTGGATAATTCCATTCTGGATATCTTCTTTGAATACTACTAGTCGACTTTAGTACAATATGACCATTGGGATATCTCAGGGGTTCCATGTATTAAACCTCCATACTGATCAGGCATGGAAGTAATCTATGGGACACATTAAGATATGCCAATCCTCATATGGCACTTTTATCAAACATAGTTTGGCATTCGCGGGTTGTAGAAAACAATGAGAAAATGATTAAAATAACATATGTTGGCATACTCTATACGAAGAAAGAGTACTCTTAGATTGTTCGGAAGGATTCCTTGCCGATACTAGAAGAATCGGTTACTATGGTTTCCTTGGTAAGTTATACCTTGTGGATAATATAAAAGTTTGCTACGCTTATGGTTTATGAAGATTTATTATTGCCTGTATTAAATCAGGACACTTAGCAGAAAATTATCATTGGTAAATGATAATGAACGTACTTGATGACATCGTGAACTGCCTCTTGGCGTTCATCAGGTGAGTTCAGGCATTTCTTCCTTTAGCCTTTCCAGGCTTAGCTGTACCTTCTTTGGCAGCTTTATGGTATCTAGTTCTGATGCGGCCTTGCTCACCACAGCCGTAAGAGACTGCATTCTTTATGTCCCTACATTCATGGGAATGATGACCAGTTTCCTTAGCAGATGCCACACTGCTTTGGTCTTTGTTCTAATCGACACTGTTCCTAGTGTCTTTTATAGCAATTCTTATATACAGGCTCTTACTGAACTTTCGTTGCTTTTTATTAAGCCTGTACTTGCTCTCTTTCTTAGATTTCTGGGAGTTATCTTCCTCCTTTGGTTCATCCTTCATATACGAAGTGTGAACCAAACTCTTCTCATGAGCAATTGAACATGGTTTTGAATGAAATTCAGAGCGAGGAGCATTCGTCTCTTTGGATTGTTTCATGAACTTTCTATGGTCCTTCCAACTGCTGCGTCAACCACAGCCTGGAGATTAACTCCCTTAATACTGAGGTTTACGTTTGTAGTTTTTATTAACTTTCGTCGCATTAATAGTATTGCGACTGTCGTCTACCTCATCCGAGTTTTCCATACTCGAAACTTGGTACCAATCACCAAGGTTTAACAAATATTAGTCATCATTCTGATGACCTGACTTAGATTAGCCACGGCATTAATAAACCGTATGGGCTATTATGTTCTGAACATTCTTAATGAATGCTATTTGAATGTATATCTATTACATTTAGCTTAGGTCACAAAAGGACTATCAATGGCATTTAAGGTTTGGAGCGAGCCCAATACCTGCTTGACAGGGGACCATAATGTCACAACTGTCTTTGTCACAAGGACGATTATAAATAGCTCAAAGGCTTGCCTTACAAGACTTTTATTATATATATACATATATGGCATAGAAGCCTGTCTCGATGGACGTAGAAAGATATGGCATAAAGCCCAGTCATGAAGGACATAAATGATTATACGGCACGAAGGCCTTGTCGCAAAGGTCATTTAGATATGGCACAAACGGCCTTGTCATAAGGACATTTATCAAATATGGCACAAGGCATGTCACCAGGAATGTTAACATTTAATATGTTAGCTTGTCACGAATGACAAATTATAGCACATAGGCTTGTCATGAATGACTTTAAAACATAACTCGATGGTCTATCACCAAGGTCCTTAATTTATTAGCCGCAATCTTATTAGATTAGTGCTTCAAGGTTTGAACGTGGTTCTTCACCTTTGGACAGGGAGTCATAGACTACAACTGTCATCGTCTTGAAAGACGATTCATTTGGCAGAAAAGTAAGCCAATCAACATCACTAATGGATGTTCATTTATAACCATCGTATCTAATGATATTAGTCATGATCACATCGATCATATTGACTATTAGGTTTGGGTATAATCACACCATTTTGAACAGGGGATCATAAAGATCACTACTATCTTTGTCTTACCGACACTAGAATAAAGTATAGCCCGTAGGCATTTCATCACGAGGGATGTTAATATTATGATCATCATACTAATGATACTAGTCAGGATCGTAATGATAGTATAGACAATGGGATTTGAGTATAGCTCACCCCCTTGGGCAAAGAATCACAAAAGATTACAATTGCCTTGTCTCAATTGGATAATATAATATAGCCCTTAGGCAAAACATCATTAAGGATGTTAAAATTTTTAATCATCGTATTGATGATTTTTGTCATGATGGCATTGATCGTATAGACTATTAGGCTTGAGCATAGCTCACTACCTTGGACAGGGAATCATAAAGATAACAATGTCAATGTCTCAAATGGACAATATATTATAGCCCGTAGGCAAAACGTCACTAAAGGATGTTAAATAATATTATCATCGTATTAGATGATATTAGTCATGATCGCATTGATCATATAGACTATTATGTTTGGACATAGTCCAATATTTTAGACAGGAGGTCAAAGACCATCACTGTCGTTGTCTTGTCGGACAACAAGTTTAGCCCGTAGGCACTTCATCACTAACGGATGTTTATAATATGATCATTTTATAGGATGATATAAGCCATGATTTCTAAATCACTAGGCTAGATAAGGGAATTGGAAGAATCCAATATAAGGATGACTGTTGTGATTTTCTCGAATCACATTTGTCAAGAGTGCTAACACGTTCTTAGGTGTTAACAAGGATCTGAATCCCTTGAGTAGGTTTCACCATCTTGGCCGCGTAGGCTAGGTTTCACCTTTAAGATTCTTTTTAAAATGCATACTGACAGGGAAGGAAGGATATTTATTTTATTCCGGATTTTTATCATAAATCCTAATTCATAAGTTAATAATAGCACAAATGGCCTAGTCGCGTAGACAAGTTAAATTTATAAGCCATGATTTCAGAGAATCGCGGCATTAAGGTTTGAATCAAAGTTCATTACCTTTTTCCTGACAGGGAGCTGTAGGCTACCACTGTCTTTAGTCTCAGAGGACATTAACTATAGCCCGTAGGTACTTCCCTTCTAAGGGATGTTTATTACGGAATTGTCCCTTAGGGAAATTCATTAACCATGGTAAGCAGAGACCATATTTGGTTAATTTATTAATCATATATGTTTAGGATTTCTATTATAATTTATCCTAATTATAAAACATTAGCAGTTTTATTAGTGGCACCCAATGGCCTGGTCACATGGACATTTATAAATTATAAGCTTATGATTTCAGAGAACCAAAGCATGAAAGTATATTGGCACAATAGGCCTAGTCACAAGGACAAAATTTTTAAGCTATGATTTCAGAAAATCAAAGCAACAATAACAGTTTTATTTAATAGCACAAAAGGCCTAGTCACAAGGACAATTTTAAATCATAAGCCATGATTTCAGAGAATCAAGGCCTTTAAATATATTAGCACAACAGGCTTAGTCACAAGGACATTTTTAAATCATAAGCCATGATTTCAGAGAATCAAGGCCTTTAAATATATTAGCACAACAGGCTTAGTCACAAGGACATATATAAATTATATGCTATGATTTTAGAGAATCAAAGCATTTGAGGTTTGAACCTAGTTCATTACCTTTTTCTGACAGGGAGTCATAGCTACCACTGTACTTTGGCTCATGTGGAAATGAGCAAGGCCCGTAGGCACTATATTACCACGTATGGTTAAAATATGATCATCTTAATTGATGATGTAAACCCAGGAATCAGGGATCATTAAACTGGGTTAGGAATATTTTGAAGAATCCTTAATAACGTGTGTGATTTCCAACGAATCACATCTGTCGGGAGTGTTAACATGTTTTCAGATGTTAACTGGGATACGAATCTTTTAAATAGGTCTTACCATCTTGGCCAGGTCTTTATAATGACACTCAGGCTAGGTTTCACTCTTAAGATTCTTTTAATATTTATCGCAGAACAATTTCTAAATTGAAACGTTAATAAGGATCTGAATCTAAATTGAGGAACTGCCATCTTGGCCGGTCTTAATATGACCCGAAGCTAGGTCTTGTCCTTTTAGATTTTGCCATTTTTATTATAATGGTAGATCTTGCAAAAAGGAAATGTTATTTTCCATTTATTTAATATTTCTTGTTTTGAATGAAAGTTTAAACTTAATCATTCCACTATATAAAAATAAAAGT
>CM060429.1:121839510-121897010 GCA_030545235.1 Helianthus tuberosus
AAAGTAGCGATTTTTTTATAAAAAATATAAAAAAATTTTTTTTGTGTGATTTTTAGCTATTTTTAGGCATTTTTAGTGTGTTCACATTGGTTCTCGCGGTTCTCACAATAAGAGGTGGTTCTCGCATGATCTTCTCCCTATATATATATATATATATATCTATATATAGGGAGGGGCTCATGCGAGAACCACCCTTATTGTGAGAACCTTGAGAACCAATGTGAACACAACCTAAAATAGCTAAAAAAAACCTAAAAAAAAACCTAACCCCCACCCCCCCCCCCCCCCAAGCTAAAAAAAACCTAAAAAAACCTAAAAAAAACCTAACCCCACCCCCCCCCCCCCCCCCAAAAAAAAACCTAAACCCCCCTCCCCCACCCCCCCCAAGCTAAAAACTAAACCCCCAAAAAAATCTAAAAAAATCAAAAAAAAAATCCAAAACATTTTTTTTGATTTTTTTAATATTTTTTAGGTTAAAATCGCTACTTTTCGAAGCAAAAAAAAAAAAAAAAAAAAAATTTTTTTGAAAAAAAAAAAATATTTAAAATTTTTTATTTTTTTTTTTGTTCGAAAAGTAGCGATTTTAACCTAAAAAATATTAAAAAAATCAAAAAAAAATTTTTTGTGTGATTTTTAGCTATTTTTAGGCATTTTTTGTGTGTTCACATTGGTTCTCGCGGTTCTCACAATAAGAGGTGGTTCTCGCATGATCTTCTCCCTATATATATATATATCTATCCATAAAATTTATTCACTTTTAACAAATCTCTAACAATCAGATTTCCATATATATTCATAATCAATCAGATTATACATATTTACACTTACAACCACATTATACCAGTGATAGATTTTTTTTTGAAAGGCAAACTTTATAAAAACACAACACCGGGAAACCTCCAAGGCGGAGATACCCAAAACACAACAGTTATATTACATCAAAATTAAATGTTTGCCAATCCTTCCAAGCCACTTCACTCTTTCTACACCTGTTGGAATACCAAAGAAACCCCAACGCTTTATTATCGGAAACAATCTCTACCACGTTTCTGCTAGAATTTCCGAATATCTTCTTGTTCCTAGCCTTCCAAGTACGCCAACACGTCAAAATAACAATACCGTGGAGAAGCTCTTTTTACCTGTCGAGTGTCGACCAACCAGAAGTCTTCGCCAATTCTATCATATCCTTCACAGAGAAAAAATAAAAAAAAGGGTTTACCTTAGTTTTTCTCTACATAATTTGAGGTATGTGGTATAGGGACAGGACTCCAATGTAAGAGTCAAGATAAAAAATATCTCATATTTTTCTTATAATTTGGGTATGAAGAAGGGGAACAGGACTCCATTGTGAGTGCTCTAAGAACCTGAACTAATCAAAATTAAATGTTTGCCAATCCTTCCAAGCCACTTCACTCTTTCTACACCTGTTGGAATACCAAAGAAACCCCAACGCTTTATTATCGGAAACAATCTCTACCACGTTTCTGCTAGAATTTCCGAATATCTTCTTGTTCCTAGCCTTCCAAGTACGCCAACACGTCAAAATAACAATACCGTGGAGAACCTCTTTTTACCTGTCGAGTGTCGACCAACCAGAAGTCTTCGCCAATTCTATCATATCCTTCACAGAGAAAAAATAAAAAAAAGGGTTTACCTTAGTTTTTCTCTACATAATTTGAGGTATGTGGTATAGGGACAGGACTCCAATGTAAGAGTCAAGATAAAAAATATCTCATATTTTTCTTATAATTTGGGTATGAAGAAGGGGAACAGGACTCCATTGTGAGTGCTCTAAGAACCTGAACTATTAATTTAATAAGAAAACAAGATGCAACGCTTCCATTATCGTTCTAATCTCGAATGTTTGCGGCACGATTCAATTTAGTGGCATTAAATTTAATCGAGTTTAGTATCAGATAATTGCAGAAATCGTTGCAAATGAACTAATAAGAATAGTCCATTCGGTTATTTGTAAAGTTCAGTTACATCAAAGGGAAAAATGATATGCATATGTCTTGTTGGTCTTATACCATGTGTAGTGTTAAATTGTTATAATGCCCCCACCATGGGGCATTATCCGACACGTGGCAACCCAGTCAGCATGGGGCATTATAGCATAAAGTGGGGTAGTGGGGATAATGCCCAAATAATGCCCCTTCCAATCATTAAAAAAAAAAAACTAACTAATTTCTTATTGGCCAGTCAAAGATCAGTCAACCCATCACACTCCCTTCTTGGTGTTTTAATAATAACGCTAACACAATTTTTTTTCAAAAATAACCCCCCAAAACGCCCTATGTAATGGGAGTGGGGGCGTTTTTTTTTGGCTTTTTTTGAAAAATAACCCCCCACTACGGGTGGTCTTATAGTTTGAAAAAGCTTGGATATCTCTTTCAGGGGCTGTTTGTTTTTTGGTCAGAAGTACTTCTGGCCACTTATGTCTGCGCCGCGCAGACGCGGGCAGATGTTTGGATGCTGCAGATTGTTTGTTTTCTCGCAGACCTTTCATTAAAAAAGGTCTGCGAGACCTCTTCACCACACAGACATGTTCCATCCACTTCCATCCTCTTCCAACCTCTTCTCCTCTTCTCCTCTTCTCCCTCTGCCACCACCACCTCCTCTGCCACCACCATCTCTACCTCCGACCTCCTCTGCCACAACCATCTCCACTCCGACACCATCTCCACTTCGACACCATCTCCACTCCGACACCATCTCCACCTCCGCTCCAGCCCCAAATCGACATCACAAACAAAACCCCCAAATCTGCTCCACCTCCACTCCGCCACCACCTCTGCTCCACCTCCGACATCTGCTCCACTCCGACACCATCTCCAAATCTGCTCCAGCCCCAAATCGACATCACAAACAAAACCCTAAATCGAAGAGAGAGAGAGAAGAGAGAGAGATCGGCAGTGGTGGTGGGTTTTGATGGCGGTGGTGGTGGCGGATGGTTGTGGTGGTGGTGGTAGATGGCAGAGAGAGAGAAGAGAGAGGAGAAGTCTGTGGGTTTCAATGGTGTGAAGAGGTTTTAATGTAAAAAAAACAAACCCTCTTTTCCTTGCAGACTGCAGACATTTGGTCCACCTCTTCTCTGCAGATGTGGTCCGCAGACTACAGACCTTTTCCTACAGAAAAAACAAACACCACCTTAGTCACGTGTACTGATCACTTTCATGTCAAAGTAGATCTTTAATCATATAACTAACAAAATAATAAGAAGAAACATTCTTTTCTGATTTAATAAAAATTGTACAATAAAACAATAAAAGACTTGGGTTTTATATTTGTAGTTCCATCACAACATATTTTTATTAAAAAAGACACAAATCTTCATGAAAGAGTGTCTAGTTAAAACCGTTGGTAGTTCTTCCGTAGTAACTTAGTTACTGATGACGATTGACATGTCAATAGTTACTGCTAATACACATTTGATATTGATACTAAACGATATTACTTACTGTTGGTATTCATTCCAAATTGTCATACCAGGACATTTAAGTCATATCTGTTCAAAGGTTTACATATGAGATGTCAACTTACTTCACAGACTGTAAGAAAGAGCTCGTAGACCTCTTACAGTTCGTAAGAGGCTGGCTACTGATAGCTCCGTGATGTGGTGGCCGCTGCCACCACCTCGCTTCAACTCTCAGCCACTTTGCGACTTCTCCCTCGGTGCCGAAGTGTGTCTTGGATATCTATTCGGACTCTATAAATAGTCACTTCCTTTGCTTCATTTCACGCTACATCTAAGTTTTAAGCTCATTCGTCTCTTGTTCTTGCTTAGTCTTGGAGTTTAATTTCTCTCATTTCGGTCTAAATTCGACCTTTCTTGGTGTAATCAGAAGCCCCTTTGACTTGTAGTAAAATATTTGAACCCACCTCAGTAGTCAATTCCATTCAGTTTTATGATTTTGCTTCTGAATTGGATCATTGAGCTTCGGTTCAACTTATTGTGTGTGATGCGCATGTTTCACGTGCTTTGGATTACTTGTATTCCAATTTCTCGCACCCGAGCTTTCATTTTTATTCAAGGTATGTAATAAAAGACATTATGGTAAAAGATCAAAAGGTGTATATCAATAGGGTTACTGAATGTTGTTTTTCTTATATGACCAAACATAAAGAAATACAAATATACATAGGCCTAGAAACGTGAATAAGGCCATGATCATAGGAGCTATCTATGGTAGGTGAAAAAGAGATTAGCAAAATATTCGGGAGAAAATAATGTCTATCTTTACTCCCCCTCAAGTTGGAGCATGGAGGTCTTCAATGCCCAACTTGTCTAGTAACGTGCGGAACTAATGGGTACCCAAGGGCTTCGTGAGAATGTCGGCAAGCTGAGTTTTAGCGTCAATCTTCATCGGTTGTATTTCTTTGGACTCAACACATTTTCTAACTAAACGACAGTCCATTTCTACATGGTTGTTCATTCATGGAACTCCGGATTGTTTGCTATATGACGAGCGGCTTGATTATCACAAAACAAGGGTGTTGGGCCGATGGGGGCGAGTTCAAGCAAGCTAAGGAGCCACCTCATCCACAACACTTCACTAACTGCATTTGCCATTGCTTTATATTCTGCTTCAGCGGATGATCGAGAGACGACAGACTGCTTCTTCGATTTCCATGAAATAGGAGCACCACCTAAAAGAAAAAGATAACCTATTCGTGACCGCCTTGTGAATGGACAACCAAGCCAAGCCGAGTCACAGTAAGCGGTGCGATTTGTACCTCCCCCCTTTGGAATCAAAATACCTTGACCCGGTGTTGTCTTAAGGTATCGTAAAACTCGGTTGCACGCATCCATGTGACTCTGTCTTGGGTCGTTTACAAATTGACTTAGAACATTGACGGCGTATGTGATGCCAGGTCTCATCGCCTGCAAGTAAAGGAGTTTACCAACCAGCCGTCGATACTGGTTGGGATCAACCTGCGGCTCATCATCGCATTTGCCAAGTTTTAAATATTGCTCCATTGGAAATGAACTTGGTCGACAACCCATCATTCCTGTTTCTTCCAAAATATCTAGCGTGTATTTTCGTTGACTTAGGACCATTCCCTCCCTTGTTTTAGCGACTTCTATCCCAAGGAAAAACTTTAAAGGACCGAGATCTTTAATGTCGAATCGTTTGTTGAGAAAGTTTTTTGTTTCTTTTATTTTGTTCGAGTCATTTCTTGTGATGGTAATATCATCAACATATATGAGCGCAGCAACAAAAACATCTTCCCCTTTGAATATGAACAATGATTGGTCTGCCCCAGTCTGCTTGAAACCCACTTCAATTAAGGAATTTTTGAATTTTTTTTACCAATTCCTTGACACTTGTTTGAGCCTGTAAAGTGACTTCTTTAGTTTACACACTCTATTATCGTTCGGCTTTCTGAATCCTTGAGGTTACTTCAAGTAGACTTCTTCATGTAACTCCCCATCCAAGAAAGCATTGTTTACATCAAGTTGGTATATATACCATTCCCTTTTTACGGCAACAGTTAATAGGGTTCAAACAGTCACAAGTTTTGCGACGGGCGCGAATGTTTCATGAAAGCCTTCCCCTTCCATTTGTGTGAAACCTTTAGCAACGAGGCGAGCTTTGTACCTTTCGACGTCTCCATTTGGCTTATATTTGATTTTATACACGCACTTGGAATCAATTGCCTGTTTCCCTTCTTGTAACTCTTCTAAAGTCCAAGTCTCGTTGCTTTCGAGGGCTTGGTTTCTTTCTTCATGGTGTCTATCCACTTTGGGTCTCGAGCAGGTTGATCAAATTGTTTGGCTCACTACTTGAGGTAAAGGCCGCTAGAAAAAGCTTTGTGAGATTTAGTGAACTTATCATATGAAATAAAATGTGCTAAGGGATGTACCGTTGAGGGGGTGGATTGCTTGTGATCTATAGAAGGGGGAAGCTTGACCTCATAGTCGTCAAAGTGTTTCGGATGGGACCTGATTCATTTTTCTCTTGGCTGCTCTTCATTTTTTGGAATTGGCTTAACTTGTTCAAGTATTATATTTTCTGAATCAAGACCAACCTGTTCGTTCTCAGTGCTAGGTTCAAAAGAATTTCCAGTTTGTGGGCTTTCTTCCAATCCCTCAATTTCAACATGGGCTTCTGGCCCAATCACTTCTTTTGATTTCAATGGATGTGCCATTTTAGGTATTTGGTGGTAGGCCAGCCTGCTCATTTGAATCTTCTCCTAAGTTGGGCTCACTTTGGCTAGCAGCAAACTCGGACTTAGACTGGTCCACCTCGATTACATGGTCATCGATCCACTTGTTTGGTAAAACAAATATGTCTTCTTTCTCTACTTTGCCATTTGCAAAAGGGAAGATTTCTTCTATAAACTTCACATCCCTTGAAATAACAATCTTATTATTTTGAATATCCAAAATCTTGTATCCCTTCATTCCAAGTGGATAGCCTAGAAAAACTCCTGGTTTCCCTTTCATTACGAATTTATCTCCTTTTGTCTTCATACTTTTGTAGTACGCAAGACAACCAAAAACCTTCATGTACTCGTAATCAGGTTTTTCGTTGTACAATATTTCATACGACATCTTTTGTCCAATAACATCCGATGGCATTCGGTTTATCACATGCGTAGCCGTTAGGATGCATTCACCCCAAAATCTTGTGGGTAGGTTTGCCTCAAATCTTAATTCTCGTGCTGTTTCCAACAAGTGTCTGTGCTTTCGTTCCACCACGCCGTTTTGTTGTGGCGTATGTGGACAGGTTGTTTCAAGCACCATTCCTCGTTTCGCATAAAAGTCGAGCATATGATTTGTGGTAAATTCTCCTCCGTTGTCACATCTAACTCTTTTGATATTTTTCTCAAATTGTATTTGCACCATTTTGTGAAAAAAAATCGAGACACGTTCTTGCCTTGTGTTTGTGTTTGAGGAGAAACACCCAAGTTGCTCGACTAAAGTTGTCGACTATTGTTAAAAAATAGCTTGCACGTGTAAAGGAAGGTGTGCAGTATTTTCCCATATATCACAATGCAATAAATCAAAGCAAGCATGTGTTTTAGTTGTACTAACAGGAAATAGTAGTCTAGCAAACTTGGCTTTAATACATGAATCACAAAAACCTTTAGACTTCAAAGTGGAATTTTTGAGGAAATTAACATGTTGTAGTTTGGAATTTGATGGGTGACCTAACCTTTTGTGCTAAGCGTTGTCATCATGGCTTGCCTCATGTCTCCCGTCAACTCCATCTCGTATAGGCCATTTTTGTATTGACCTACTCCAATCAATGCCCTTGAATGTAAGCTCCACATAACAATTAAATCTGGGAAAAAGGTTACAACACATTCGAGGTCTCGTGACAATCTACCAACCGATATTAAATTGCACTTAAACTTGGGAACATAAAGAACATCTTTAAGCATCATCCCGTTAGGCATAATGTAATTTCCTCTACCTACAACGGTGATGGCTTCACCATTGGGTATAGTAACGGGCGGTTCATAACCTCTTTTCATCTTGTATCTTAGTGACAAATCATCACAAATAATATGTTCGGTTGCTCCGGGATCGATGATCAATTTTCCTTCTTTACAAATGTTACCTCCTGTGTTGGCTGCCGGTGAGTTTTCTTCATCGATTTTTATTTCTCTGCTTCTGAATATCTTCAAAAGTTGTTGATATTGTGCCTCTATTATTCCTGGAATAGGACAGGCCATTTGATCATCACAGATCATGATCAGAGGATCTTCTAGGACCGCTCTGATACCATAATAAAAGACATTATGGTAAAAGATCAAAAGGTGTATATCAATAGGGTTACTGAATGTTGTTTTTCTTATATCACCAAACATAAAGAAATATAAATATATATAGGCCATAGAAACGTGAATAAGGCCATGACCATAGGAGCTATCTATGGTAGGTGATAAAGAGATTAGCATAATATACGGGAGAAAATAATGTCTATCTTTAGTATGTCCCATTAACTTTTATTTTGTGTGTCAGGTTCCTAATCAGTCGAATATGATGAGTCAAAGGCCAATCCGTTGACTCTCTTTCCTTCACGAACCAGACCAAAAACCATAATCCATTTTGACTATCATTGTTGGTACTAGGGTTTCAATTAAAATAATTTTTTAAATTCAGTTACGAACCAAAAAAGGCCAAATTCGTTTGGCCCTCACGGTCCTTAATAAGCATTGTTTGACCATGTTCAGTTATTCTAGGTTACAAACGGCAAGGTCCAACCTTGGTCCACCACAACATTCAACATTCTGTAAGAGGGTCAGTTTGAGTCTGAGACTGCTAATTGAGTCACAGACTGGAAGACATGCACACTGTCTTATCCATACGCTCCATAAAAGCCCACTATGGCCCACCTGACTCAAAGGTTTAATGAACGTATTTCTAAACCCGGTTACGTATGACCAGTCTACGTAAAAATTATGGACAAGTATACATCTTAATAGAGGTTGTTCCATCTCATTATTTGACTATAGACCCAACCCGGTATTCGCACTTCAAGACACTAAAACTTTTGTACGACTATCATTCTACATGATAATATGTAAATACATTAACTGTTATAAAATCCTGAGATGCTAGTATAAAACTTCTTAGTTATTGTATAACACTAGTTGGTGATGTGATCACCAAGTGATAATTCGATTTACGTACGCATGCTTGCAAACAAAAACACTTTGAGGAAATTTATGTATGGAGGGCGTTTGTATTTATGAATTGAGTTGTGGGGTATATGCATATACCTAACAGTCAATGTGATGTGTACGATTAGTATATCTAACCTTAAGACCAGATTTCAAATGTTTGTCAAGTTGTCAGCCTAGTAAATCAAGATACTCGTCTCATGACTATATTAGACATGTTTTATAGTTGCGTGTTTACTAAAGTTACCAGTGAAAGTTGACTTATTATTTAAGATTGACCGATAAATGCCCATCCTCGAAGGTAGGCTAAGATGGTTCAATCTAGATGCCTTGGGATTTGCATCTCCACGGAGGAATGCGTATATCGCTTTTGATAATTTGATCCGCCTCTGGCCACCTTTGGGTTTGGTAACAGATACTGTTACATAATATTTTAAATAAATTATGAGTTAAAAAAACTCGTCACTATAAATATGTTTCTGTTGCAATATGATTTTGTTAACAATTGTCATGCTAATGCTCTACGTTAGTGCCCACCGGGAGAGCAGGGTATGCCAAAAACTTATTGTCTTCTCAGCCAGAAAACCTAGCTAATTTTATGTCACAACCCTCAACCTCACCCTAGGCGGGAGCCGTGTTCAGATACAGTGGTGGCACCGGTGTTTATTATATTCGTAGTGGAAAATTTCATTAGGATCGTAGTTAGAAAAAAATATCAGAGTGATAAAACACGAAGTTTTATATATTAACATCAAAAGGTTTTTATAGGGATAAACCCTAGTTTTACCAAACATAATTCCTTTTCTTTTTTTGGTGACATAGCCATTTTATTTAAGCTTCTGGTGCTTCGTAGCATTTTCCTTTCTTTCATAGTAAGTCAACATTTAATCAGCAAAAGTGAAAAATACTGGTGAGATCATTATTTGTAAAAAAAATGACACATTCTTATAATTATAGTATTAAAGGTTTTTACATTTTTTTATATCTTTAAATTACTTAAATCAGTACTTGTCACACACGCATTTCGATGACTGTGATCAAATTACTATTGGCTAACTCGTTGTTCAATAGCAACGCTTGTCAAGTGTTCTATACAAAACCCCAGATATCGGCAGTAGTTTAAGAATACAAAGACTTAATCCCATATAATTATAATTAAGTAATAACTAGAAAACATTTAGGGTTTTGAAAACATTTAAGCATCACAATAATGTGAAGAAAAGAGAATGTCTCACATTATAGAATTAGGGTTTTGATTTTATAGCCTCCTGGTATTAAGCCTATATTCCTTGTTAAACATACAACGCAACACGTATTAGTGTAACAAACCCGATTCAAACTTTAGCGATAATAACGAGATCAAAATCTCTATGTAGTTAACAAAGTATAGCCTTATTCAGGCAGCACTTTGTCATCCGTTGATTGGTTTTATGATCAATCCGACAGGGTATCGTACCAGTGATCAGGGTTAGTACACTTCCTACGGAGCAGAGTTTTGAGTTTCAGGGGTTCATGTGTTAGAAACGACAGAACGAGAGAGATATTTATCAAACTTATGTCGAAATAGGTGCATTGAACTTGTCCCATCACTTCCCATTATATAGCCCACTTGGACTCCCAGGCGCCTTGCGGGAGGGCAGGGGTCTCCCCCACGTGGCGCCTGAGCAGCCAGCTAGGGCTAGTTCAGCCATGTCAGCTGTATAGCTTTGCCACTTGTCACCTAATGGTGCCACGTGTCTTAGTACCATGTCGCGCGTCGCGAGAGAATATGGGGTATCCCCCACGACGCTCCTGAGTGTCCTGGTTTTGAATTCTTCGTTTAATGTGCTGGGCCTCGTCATGCATGTCTGGGGTTTCGATTATGATTCTTCATCAGGTCTTTTCGGAGTTGTTACATACTTTATGTCCCCAATTTTTTTAAATCAATGTCTAACCTATCCCATGCATAACCTTCGCAAAAACATGAACTTTTTAAGAAAATCATACCTTTATCCTCGTTCAACCCGAAACCTAGCTAAACCTTCTTTCTTCTTGTCACCAAACACTTCAAGACTTATGGTCTTGGTTTTGTAGTGAAACATACATTGATCACAAGTCCTCTTTTGCAAATACCGAGCTGAATTGGTGATTAAGGCTTGAAAATGGTGTTTCTCACTCTAAACCTTCTCTTTAAGGCTCAAAGTAGAATAATGCAAATGAGGATTTGGGCTACCTAGGCCCCTTTCCATATTCGGGTTTGAATATTAGGGTTTCAAGACAAATTACTATAATCCCTCTCATATGCCTTTCCAAACTTATTCTATATTAATTTTTTTTTACTTGTAAGAAGCAATTTTCATTTCAATCATCAGGGCAAATTACATAAGGATAGCAGGTAGACGAGCAACAAACTGCGCCGCCATCCCTTTCTGAATAGAAAACCCTAATCTACTAAAAACAAAGCCTCGCCCCTGAGGGGTCGAAAAGTTGATGTGGACTACACGCTGAACTCTAGACAAGAAACGAACTGCCTCTGGCGCCAAAGAGCCAAACGTGTCAAACGCTAGGGGGACAAAGGCATGCTGATTATCCTCATAAGCTTTCGCGTGCTTTTCCACCTTCTTCGACTCTGCTTTCGGTACCGCTTTCCCCGCCACAAACCCATTTTCCCGGAACCCGGTTAGGGGGGATACACCTGTGAGATCGACACAAGCATGTTTCCCGCCCTCCCAACCAAAAACTAGCACGTCAGCCGGGCGTAGAGTGGATCTCCCCTCCGACGGGTCTGTAAGAAAATTAACCAGTGCCTCTTTCTTTGCCGAGATCCCTGCTCGTCTGAGGATATCCATTAACGCGTCTCGAACAGAGTTATGGCGATACTTAAACCCCGGTAACTCTATACAGTGTAACGCATGCTCCCCGTATTTATCCAGGCATGCTTTACGGCAGACTGGGCAAGTTTCATCATTCGGGAACATGGGGATCATCAAACGGTACTTAAGGATTGACCGGTACTCCACCGCTGACATACGTTGACCCAAACCTTCAATAGGAATATCAGTTAAGAAATCTTGAGCGTGAGGCCTCTGTAGGCATTCAATGACGGCTTTCTGACGGGGGGACAAATGAAAATCTTCTCCCAAACTTTGTGCGATTCGACAACAAAGGGCATTCGCCAAAGTTTTCTGTGGCTTTTTGGGGGCAGTGTCCTTGTTAGAGAAACCGCCGGGATCATAGTCAGGTAGAGATTCATGCAAGCGTTCCAAGGCGCTGGCATAATCTGGATCAATGTTAGCAACCCCACTGTTACGTAATATGTGGTCCTGCAACTCCCAAGATTGAGACCTGGAAGCCACAAAGGCATAGGCAGCCACATCCCCGGCCGAGAGAAGGCACAACCCACCAAGCCGCATTGGCAAGGTCGCGATCCGCCACTGTAGTTCACCAAAAAGAGGACCCCCACATACGACAATGTCTTCTATTGCCTCCCGAAGACCTTTATCAAAACATGAAACAACATCATCCACAAAGGGGGGCTGGCAAGTTCGCAAACCAAAAAGCAACTTTGCAACCCCCATACAAGATCTAAGCAAAAGAAGTTCGCTTTGAGGATCCCGCAATAAGGGAAGGTGCCCCATAATGTCAACAGCGCGCGTTGCCCTCTTAGCCGCTAGACCACTAATAAAACTAGCATCACGACTGACTGCCCCTCCTAGCAGTTTGACACCTTTCTCCGGCCTCCCAATCTCACTGGGGAAAAGCCCTCCGGACCTTCACCCCATTACATGCCGGCCAAAATAATTCAGTTTTTCTAATATTAAGCCGTAGCCCCAAGGCTGGACCCTCCGAACCGATGATATCTAGAGCTTTAGCAACCTGAACAGCGTCCCCGATAATCGTCCCGTCATCCAAGTACCAAGCATGGAAAGGGAGTTTACAGTTTTCCTGCACCTGAAGCACTAAGGGGTGTAAGGCTAGGGCAAAAAGCAAAGGTCCCAAGGGATCCCCTTGCTGCACCCCCGTGAATGCCCCGATGCGGTCATTGCCCACGTATAGCCTAGCAGGCTAAGCATATAGAAATTGAACCTACGGGAATATGGAGGGCAGTGGCTATGGACCTCGTGAAGCAAAACCGAACGGTCAACTAAGTTGAAAGCGTTGGAAAAATCAACCGTAAGCATGGCCAGTGAGCCATTTGAATGAAAAGAATTAAGGAACCTGTTAGCGCTGTGCAGCACCGCCTCCGCCCCATTGGGGACCCCCACCCCAAATTGGTAGTCCCCCAAGTATTTAATAGCTTCTTTCCCAACTTTCTTCATGGCTACTTTGGAGACTAATCTTCTCCAAATTGCCCCCACAGCAATGGGGCGAATTCCATTATCAGGCTTCAACAAAGGGGTTAGGGGCGACGAAGCAACAAAATCCGCGAGCACCTTAGGACATAACCCCCCTAGCCAAAGGTTTACCACTTCAGTGATGGCAGTAAGCAGTCCCGAAGCAGTCGCCGACCCTTCGCCGCTAAGAGCGTCCAACAGGTGTTGGGCTCGGATGCCATCTCGCCCACAAGATGTCCCTTTCGGGAAAGATTTCACACTCTTGTAGACGCAGTCTTATTAAAATTGGCTTTTGATAAAATATATGACTCTTAAACCCATATCCATTTATTAATAATATGGGGTGTTACATTTAACACCTACCTAGCATGTATGATTGTATATTGACTTGATTTCATTACTAATATGCATCGGGGCAAAACATCTACGACAAAGCGTAGAGACATCTCCTAGTTTATAACAAGGAAGTAAATTCCCTTCTCATACACCGTGGTGACCATTTCATGATTGAATTTTATGGTAATTTTTTTAATCATAATTGTTACCGATATTGTGACCAAATTTTACTTTGTTATCATTATATACAAGCTAATACAAAGTTTTGTTGCCTTTTTGTATTTTTTTAAATAAAAAATTGACACCAACTCTATGATTGGATTTATTTAAATTTATTAAAGAGAAAAATGCCCAGATGGTCCCTGTGGTTTACTCCGTTTTCACCTATAGTCCCTACACTTCTAAAGTTACACCTAGAGTCCCCAACTTTTGCACATTCATTCTCGGATAGTCCCTGAAGCGGATGCATGTTAGTTTTAGTTAACTGTGTGTAAAATGTCTAAAATATCCATACTGTAAATTAATAACTAAAAAATTAAAAGAATATAATTAATATCTAAATTTTGTGTGGGACTCACCACCCACCACCCACCCTCCCACTTCATCTTCCCACTCTAAACCACCCACCACCATCTCCACCTTTCACCACCACTACCATCTACCCATCCCTAACCCCTCCTTCCCTCTAACGACAAACCCACCCCACCTTCACCGTAACCACCACTACAACCCACATCCACCATATCACCACTATGTTATCTTCATCTCCTATATTCCTCTCCTGTTGAAACTAAATAAACCTGAAACTAAATTAAATTACAAAAAAGTGATGACCTTGATTACACAATGTTTGGTTTTAAAATTCGATTAAGTTGATGCATGATGGGTTAATTCATATTACTAATAACTTATAAATAAACTTAAATGAATATGTAAAAGAACATCAAGCTATAAGATTAGTATAGCCTTGTCATCAGACACACAAATCTTATACCACTAACAACCTATACGACTTGTAATCAAGGGCGTAGCTTAAGAGGGGCCGGGAGGGGCGCCCGAACTTTTTGCTCAGTAGTGTTATATATGTAGTTTTCGTATAGAAATTTTTGGGTATATACGTTTTCGACCCCCCGGTTCTATAGAAATTTTTGGGTATATACGTTTTCGATCCCCCCGTTTTCATGGTCAAGCTTCGCCACTGCTTGTAATGTCAGTTATGTACACATATTGATGCCCCTTAATGGGCAACAGAGCGGAGCCCGGGCAACACACAGTAGAAGCCGGCTCCAGACACGAACAGAACTCTTAGGTTCTAGGGTTTTCTTTTTCACCAAATTTCGGTGACAACACAACGATGATTAGTGAGAACTGTGTGAAGATGTGAATGTTTGATAATGGTTAAATGGCTGTTAAAAAAAGGGGGTGTGTCTATTGGCACACCAATGTGCCTATTGGCACAACAAACCCTAGTAAAATTAGGGTTTATCTACGCAGCGTATAGGTCAATACGCAGCGTATAGGGTTAACCCTCTACGCTGCGTATTGACCTATACGCTGCGTAGATAAACCATGGATCTCAGTGCCTAATAACCAATCATTGCACAGAAAACAAGGTGTATCTATGCAGCGTATAGGTCAATACGCAGCATATAGGGTTAACCCTCTACGCTGCGTATTGACCTATACGCTGCGTATATAAACCATCTGAAAATTTTGGGGTCATTTTGGTAGGTTTGAAGCATCAGATTTTTACTAGGTTTATGTACGCTGCGTAGAGGTCACTACGCAACGTATATAACCTTTCAGAATTTTGTTTCCACATTCGGCCTATTTGTGGTATAAATTCTCACCCGGTTACAACGTTAACTCGCTTAAAATATATAACGAGTTAAAAATATATAATGTTTTTTTTATTATTTAGTCGACGTCGTCGTTAATTTATTTAGTCGATGTCGTCGAAAAGCGTGTAATGTTAAAATTTTGAAAAGCGTATATACGGTTCGAATACTATAACTTTTAAATATTATAGCTTAAATAAGTGGAAATACCCCGGTACTGTTCGAATATGTTAAACCGTTTACGGCAAAAGTTTTATATGTACACCAAAAGCATCAATCGACCAAGAACAATACCCCCCCCTAACTTCACACAACAATCGAACAAACACCCCTAATTCACTGTAAACCCTAATTTACCTAAGATTTACCGATAAAATACTAAAAAATCAAAATTAGTAAAATAGGTTGAGTAAATACCTGGTTTATACTTTGAATTCGAGTCGTATACAGTCGCCTATACGTAGTCGCCTTTGTACGTCTCTGTATATGTGTGTGTTTTTTATTTGGGGAAGAACAGAGCTGCGTAGGGGTTTCTCTGATTTAAATCAGAACCTATACGGAGCGTAGAGATCCCTACGGAGCGTATAAAAAAGTCAAAAAAGCAGCTTGACTTGAGGAACTTACCATTTTGCCCTTGTGATGGGGCTATGTAACAACTCTCATCAAAATTTATTATTTCTTATTTTAATTTTCCCAAAAGGAAACCCTAATTGAGACCCCTAAGTGATACTGCATGACCCCTAAAATTTTCAGAACAGTTGAAATCAGGATCAGGGCCCCTAAAACTCAGGGGGGGGGGTATTTCCTAATTGTTCTTATCCTCACAGTTCGTTGTCTAAATCGAATTTTATCGAACCGTCGACTCACCCAGGCTACAAACAGACATGGCTACCCTATGCTAGAGGGGGTTCCCTCGCGCCACGCGCCAGGCCCTCGCGCCACGCGAGGGAGCCGTTTTTCCAGTATAAATGCAGGGGTTTGGCACTTGAATTTTGGCGTTGGTTCGACGTAAAAACTCGTTTCGTACACTGAGATATTGTCTGTTTACTCCAAAAACACACACAAACACAAAATTCTGCCGCGATAACAGGGTAATAACTCGATCACTGCTACGATTTAATGTTCGATCGATAAAAACCAATCCGATGGATGTTTAAGTGATGCCTGTATTTGGGCTATACTTTGTCATTCGTCGTGAAGGTTTTGATCTCGTGAGTTGTCGTAAAAGTTGTATTAAGTTACTGACCTAGTTTTCGTGTGCGTTGTTATTTGAATTAGGTTAACCAGGCTAAAATCAGTAGGCTAAACGCTGCCCGTCTAAATCTGCAAAGTGAGTCATTCTCTTTTATCAAATTGTTTTCTTAAAACTCTACTTGTTTTCAAAGTTATAATTACAGGGATTAAGCCTTTGTAATCTTCAATTACTGCCGGTATGTGGGGTTTTGTATACATTACTTGATACCCGTCACCATTGGACAACGAGTTAGCCAATGGGTGATCTGACCATAGTCACAGATACAGATACAGTCTAGTGACAAATACCGATTTGGGGTAATTGGTTGATAGAAACATTGTAATCACCCTTAATACTGCAAGTTATAACAAAGTTGTAATTGCAGTGAATAAGTCTTTGCCAATCTTGAAGAAGCAATTGTAAAAACTCTTAATGCTGTGAATTATGACAAATATGTTTTTGTACAAAAATGAATGAACTCACCAGTATTTCCTGCTGACCAAATCTTTTTAAAACGCGTTTCAGGTAATTACAGTAGATTGGATAAAAGTGATGATACGACACCGAAAGGCTTAAAAGAAGTGGCTTATTTTATCAATTAAATTAGATTAAGAAAACATGATTTCATATATTCGGGTTTATCCCATATAAAATCTACCTTTGTAAAATATGGGTTTTATCCCATCTATTTAATAAATAAAATCCGGTGTTTTCTAAACTCTGATATTTTTCCTAACTCACGGTTCTGATGAACATCTCCGCTGCAATACTTTTCAAAATAACCACCGGTACCACTTGGCTGTTCGCGGCTCCCGATTCCGTCCAGGGTGGGGTCGGGGGTTGTGACAGAAGGTGGTATCAGAGCCATGCCACTGGTCTAAGCCAAAGATGTGTTCTGCTAACACTTAAATTTTAAAAATTTCCGTGGTAGGAAATAACTTATGTGATTATGTGTTTTTGTGTTATTTGACTATTTGTTAGTTTACAGTATGGGTAAGCAAAGAATTTCGGACATCTATCGTCAATTAGATAATTCGCCAAAAGATAAAGGAACCTCATTTCAATCAAATTCCTCAAGATACTCAGCAGATATTGAGGAAGGAATATTTATTCGTAAGGCACAGTCTAAGAAACCACTTACCACTAAGAAAAGAAGTTGGATTATTAGAAAAAGTCAAGTGAAAATAAAGAAGTCACAACAAAAAGGAGTGATAAACAATAATGAAACTCAGGAAATAGGCAATAACCCACCATGAGAAGATGAATTAGATGAACAATGGACAAATCTCTATATGTTAGCCACTACAGCAGTAAATGTTAACTTTTAATTAAGTTAAAATGCCAAACCCAGACCAACGAATGAAATTAGGTCCCAACCAGAAAAGTTTATAAATTATCTTATCTCTCAACACCCTGACTCAGACTAGCACCCATGTCGCCTATGAGCCAGAAACTTTAAAGGAACTTTGCCCATTAGATAAACAACTTAGTAAGAGGAGATAGAATAAACCTTATATAAAAGCATGCTGATCATAATATTCCTAGATAGACTAAAATAAATTATGAATGCACAACCCCTAGTATATTTTGAATTTCAGTTGTAATTTGTAATAGACACACACATATATATATATATATATATATATATATATATATATATATATATATATATAGGCTATTTATAAGGAGAAAACCCATTCTAGTTGACTAAACCCTGAAAACTCTCACATGTGGATCAGATTTAGCCACGTTGCTTGTTAGTTGAGAGGAGACAAGGGCAATTTTGACATTTTCTATCTTACATTTTTGAGATTTAAGGTGATGGGTTGGTGATGTGTCTGCACACGCAGACTTGTCACTTTGCTTCTTCAATGCATCTTTTTAATTAATTCATTGTACTTGTAGACTTTTCAACTTTGCCTTTTATCTCACATCTTTCTCTCACAACTTTCCTTTTACTTATCTTCCTTTTCATTAATATATATCTCTCATCTTACATCATTTATTCAAACCAGAGAGTTGAGTGAAAGCTTACTCACCATTGAAGAGTATTTGCATTTAACATGGCTGATTCGAACAGCCAACAACATCGGACTGTTGCCGGTGGTACGGGGACACTCAATGTCAATGATGATCCTGGTTCACCCTTAAATGTTGTCCCACATAATCTTTCACCTCATTTTGCATTTAATGAAGATGAACATGCATTGTGTGAGAGTAGAGTTACACAAGATCCTGAACCTATTTCTTCAAAGCTTCCAGGTGAGTGTTAATTTTTTTTCTGTTTTATTAGATGTACAGCTTTAAATGCTTGTCTAGATTTTCGTTGGATTCTTGTTGGTTCATTTTTTTTGTTTTTTTTTCTGTTGTGTAAATTATGGATTTCTTGTTTAGATGTTCATTGGATTTCTTCTTGCTTAATTTTTTTTTGGTTTTTTTATGTGTAGCCTCCCTTCTGAATCAAAATGGCCCAAATGATGATGAAGATGTTGTTCAGAATTGTACTTTTACACAGTTGCTATCCACAGGTCATTGTTTTTGTGAAACCATTAATTTTTATCTATAGCCCATTGTAACACCCCTAGTTTTAATGTTTGTTGTTTGTTATTATTATTATTATTATTATTATTATTATTATTATTATTATTATTATTATTATTATTATTATTATTATTTGTTTTTTTGTTGGTAGAGGAGGGAAAAAAACAGATGAAAAACAAGTGAAAAACAAGTTTAACCATTTTTATTTTTTATTTTTATGTAACAAGCTTTTATAAAACATGTCGCTACACTTGTATTAAGTTTTTATATTTTTTGGAAGGGGAAAGCATTCGAGATTACATTTTTTGTTTACATAAAAAAAATGCACCAGCATCTACACTTTTTGGCGTCATCAAAAAAATGTACCACCACGTTTTTGTTTTTGCATTTTTGGAAAACGTGTTAAAGTTGTATTTTGGGAAATACAGTAATATGCATCAGTTTGTTAGGTTTCATGTTACAAGTTAATTTGTTTTTTAACCTATACGTGTTATAATTTATTAAACAACACCTTTTTTGTAGGTGTTCATGCGGATGAGGAATTTTATGTTCACCACACACCCAATGGCACTAGAATGTGGTGTCCTAATGTTCCTATTGTTTTAAAGCCTGTTGTTGGTTGTGTATATGAAACGTGGAAGGATGTGTTCAGTATGTACAAGGACTATGCTGTGTATTCTGGGTTTTCTATTCGTAAGGGGCAAACCAAGAGATGGAAGGGGTTTGTCACTCACCAGTACATAAGGTGTACTAAATATTCAAAACCACAGATTAAGCGTAAAACTGATACTTTGGCGCAGTCAACCTTGACTATCAGGCAAAGTAATTTCACAGTGACAGATTGCAAGGCTAGTATACTGGTTAAGTTTTGTGAGGGCAGCTCTATGTGCACAGTGGTGGGGTTCCATGAGCACCATAATCATCCGTTTGTTGAGCGTTTTAATCGTGACCTAAGTAGGATTTCAAGGAAACTACCCTTTGCATCCAAACAGTTTATCCATAACATGAGCTTGAACAGAATTGGTCCAATTGTTTCTCACAGAATTTTAGTGTCCCTGATGGGTGGACATCACAATGTACGTGGCACGCCAACTGATTTTAAGAACTGGAGCCAGTCGGTTAGGCTTTATATTGGTGATCGTGATGCGCAACTTGTTATAGATCGTCTCAAAGAAAGATCTGAGAGCTTACCAGACTTTTACTATGAGTTTGTTGTTAAGAAAGGGCAATTGAGATCGATTTTTTGGGCAGACGAAATTTCCAAGATAAACTATGAGGTGTTTGGGGATGTGTTAGCTTTTGATGCGACTTATCACACTAACAAGTAAGGTTTTGCAAAGTGGCACTTTTTTTCCCTTTAACATATTATTAACTTTTGTTTATTTTCTTTGTCGCACAGGTACAACATGATTTTTGTTCCTTTCACTGGCGTTGATAATCATAAACAATGTGTGACATTCGGTGCTGGCTTGCTATTCAATGAAACCACTGAGTCTTACAAGTGGTTACTTGAATCATTTCTGAAGGCACACAAGAAGCAACCAAAGTTAGTTTTGACGGACCAGGACCCTTCAATGAAAGCTGCCATTTCAGAGGTTTTCACAAACTCTCGGCACCGCCTTTGCATGTGGCATATTATGAAGAAACTTCCCCACAAGGTTTTATTAATTTATGAATATCTTTTGAGAAGTTTTTTTTTTGTTACATTTTATTAACAGTTTTGTGTTTTCATATGTATAGATTGCTGGAGACCTGTTACAAAACTCTGAGCTAAGAGCATTGATGCATCGTTTGGTGTGGAGTATTCACATGAAGCCATCTACATTTGAGACGCGTTGGCAACTTTTGATGGAGGAATATGGGTTACAAGATCACGACTGGTTGAAAGACATGTACTCAATTAGGGACCAATGGGTACCTGCCTACTTCCGTGATATCCCAATGTGTTGTCTGATGAAGACTACATCAAGGTGTGAAAGCTCTAACTCAAGCTTCAAGGTCAACTATTCTAGTGCTAACACACTAGTTCAGTTCATGCTATGTTACGAAACTAGGATAGACAATCAGCGTTACAAGCAACGTGTTGCAGAGTTTAAAACTTCATCTAGTGTATTCATGGACAGTACTGACTTAGCTATTGAGAAGCATGCTTTTTGAGTTGTATACACATGCAATTTTCTATGCTATGGATTTTTTGGTTTTGTTTTTACCATGTTACATTTTTTTTTTGCTGAGATTTTTGTAGATTTTTGCTGTGTTGAATCTGAGATTTTTTTGTATCTTATGGATTTTTTGGTTTTGTTTATACCATGTTACATATTTTGGACGTTACATCCATCCTACGTATATAGTTAGTTAGAAAATGACCCATTTCGTTACAAAAACCAGTAAAAAAAAATTTAAGCACATATAGTAGTTTGTATTTTTTTTTTGTTTTTTGTTTTTGTATTTTTTTTTTTACAAAACACAAGCCGTTTTTTTCTTAAAGAGATAACATATCTGGATGAAGTAACAACTTTTTACATGGTCAAGTTGTAGATACATTTTTATAGAATACATACAACAAGATGTATCTGATGATGCATTTAATTTGTCATTTACTTTCATATCTAATCACCACCATCCACCCCCAAAGTTTATTTTTTTCATTATAAATAGTTTCAGCTTACACAATGTGTATATCCCCAAAGCATTGTTAACTACTCATCACACACAAAGAATAACAATGCACAAGAGGCCATCCTTGGTTTCCAAAGTTCCGGATGTTGAGGCGATCGATCTCATGCCTGGAAAAAATGAGTTCGTTAATGTCGGGAAGAGACTTCGAAAGTATGCATCGACTCCAGTGAGCGGCGGCGATATTCCTGAAACAAGCCCTCTACCCGCTATGCCCATACATACGCTTAGGAAGATTTTTACTAGTGATGGGCACCCCCGCGGGAAGAGAAGTAGTTGTTGTTCGATCCCAAAGGTGGAACCCGATGTGAAGCCTATGGCGCGAGCAATACCGAAAAACGAGCCTAGTGTTAACCCTACAGTCAAGATGGAGCCAAGTGTAGTGCCCAAGGGTGAACCCATTGGGTTTGATACATACACTACCGGTAATGTGATGCCTAACGATGAGCCTAGAATATACCCAACAAAGAGACATGTTGATGATCCCACAACCAGCAATTGGGTTGATGATATCTCGTGGATGAGTGAAATTGAGTGGGATTCATATTTCCCAATAAACATATTAGTTTCCCCCGTGCCACCAAACCCATGCAAGTGCAAAAAGTGGTTCACATGAAGAAGCTCGAGTAGAAATCAGGTGTTGTTGTGTTTTACTAATTATGTTGTTTTTTAAGATGTATGTATGTTTTTAGGTTAATTAGAAATTAGGTGTAGTATCAGGTTATCAACATTATGTAAGGAGTATTTTATGTGTCTAATGATTTTGTAATTTTTTGTGGTGTAATATCTAATGGAAAAAAAAAAAAAAACTATCTAGTTTGTGTGTTGTTACTTCTTTGTTGGGATGTATTTTTTTTTTGTGTGTGTTTTTTGTTATACAAGTAGATATGTGGTAGTAAAACTTTTCCTAGGGGGTAGGCCTCATGTTAAAAAAAAAGTAATAAAAAGTAAAAAAAGTAAGAAGTGCATGGACGTGGGTAATGACAAAAGGATATATTTTATACTGGGACCCACAAATGGTTGGTACATATCTTTATTTTAGATCCATCCTACAGGCTTCCAACTATCTCCATCTCCAACTACCCAAACTCTATTCAAATATATGTTATTGTTATCTCTCTTTTTTCTATACAATTTATCTACCTCTTAAAAAAGATGAAAATGTGTTCATGTGGGAGAATTGCTACCATCCGGACATCATGGACAGATGATAATCCAGGAAGAAGGTTCTATTCATGTCCATTTAAGGTAAAAATTTCGAACCCTGATTTTAACAAGTAAATGATTGTTCTAATCGTGTTTTATCCCCATTATTTTAATGTAGCCTAGCAACTGCCCTTTCATTGGTTGGGTCGACCCACCGATGTGCTTACGGGCAACTAGGATCATACCAGGTCTTTTGAGGAACATCAACAACCTGCAAGCTGAACTGTTTACCCGTGAGCAAGAAATTTGGAAGAAGAAGAGGGTTATATGGTTACTGATATTAGCGTTAGTGATTGGCAGCTTACTTGTTAGCATTGTTTGTTGTGATTAACAAATCGGTGGTACTTAGTTGGATTATCCTTCTTGTGGAGGGTTCAAATGAGAAATTTTTTTTTGTAAGAATAAAAAAGAACAAACTTCAACCAATAATAATGCTTCATTTTACTTCATTTAATTTTTGTATTTAATATGGGTGTAAGGGTATATTGGTAAAATTAGATAGATCATTAATAGTTAGTCTTCCTTTTTAATAGCTAACTAAATTAAATTTGTAACTTATTTAAAAAAAATATATATTTTTTCAAAGAAGAAAAAAATTAATTTAAAGTGTAGGATAAATTATGAGGTGTGTAGGATGAATTACGAGTTGTGTAGGATAAATTTCAGTATGTGTAGGATAAATTTCAAAAACGTGTAGGATAAATTTTGATGTGTCTAGGCAAAAATTTTAGTGTGTAGGATGATACTCTTTTTGACTAATTAATTAGTCAAAAATAATAATAAATGAGATGAGAGAAAAACTATTTAATGTTTTACAATTGTACCCTTTATTCTTTTTCTTCTCAATTTAATTTTCTTCTCAAATGAACCTCCCCCTATCCTTCTTAGTATGTTAATGACATTTGTAGTATGTACTTGTTGATGTTTGGTTGAATCTGAGAATTTTCTACGTTATGGATTTTTTTGTTTTGTTTTTCCCATGTTACATTTTTTCCCCTCAGATATATGTAGACTTTTGCTGTGTTTAATCTGAGAATTTTATATGTTATTGATTTTTTGGTTTTGTTGTTACCATGTTACATTTTTTTTTGCCTCTGATTTTTGTACATTTTTGCTGTATCCGAGTTACATTTTTTTTTTCACTGAGATTTTTGTACAATTTTGCTCTATGTGTATTTGATCATGGGCTTTTGTTGAAGGTTGCTTGAATATCTTTTTTTCCCTGACAACGTTGTATGTTTTTTTAGATTTGATCACGTGACTCTTTTTTATTTATTATTTTTTCCTAAAGTGTGTAACTTATGTAAGCTTTTTTTTAAGATATCATCTTTTGGGCCATCATCTTTTTTTTAAATCATATAATAACGACACAATTTTTTGAATAACATAGATTGGAAAAACATAGATTTAACTCAATAGTTGAGTACATAATAACTTTAACACTAGATATGGTAAACAACATAGGATAAGGAAAGTAGCCCCTATATTGCATGAGAGAGGGAAAATTGGGGCACATTTTTTTTCACACACATACTAGCAACTTGACGTAAACACCACTTTTTAGTCAAGAAACGATCTTGGAGTGCCATATTCAATTTCAGTGCTGAATGGTTCTAGGCTAAGCTCACTTTCCCACGGGTTGTGGTTGGCCCACGAGACAAGAGTGTTTGGAGAGTAACAAGAGTAATCATCATCTATAGGATCATCTTCGAGATCATCGGTAGTCTTTGGATCAACTGCTGGGGGGTTCTCTTGGGTGGCATTGACTGGTTTAGCTTGGTCAGCGAGCACCACAGATGAAGAGTTTTTGACATGGGTAACTTGTGTAGTGAAGTAAAATGATCCCCAGTCAACATCAAAAAGTGCCTCATCTAACCACATCTCATCATGTGTTGTTGCTTTAGGTTTAGTGTTAGTAAGGAGGTCACTTATAAGCTTAGCATCCATAGCAAGATTTTCTTCAACAGTTTGCGGCGTTGTCGGAAGAGAAGGCGTGTTTGTGATTTGAGAACACTCTGGGTTGCCATCCGATTTTGGAGTTTGGAGTTCAAATGAAAGAGTTCTCCGCAATCGTTTGGTACCCCGTTTTGAGTCAGATGGTGATGTTGGACTAGACATAATAAGGTTGTTTTTTTTTCACTTCTTTTATGGTGAACAAGTGATGAAACAAATGTTTACATTTCACCTTAATTTATAGAGAAACAAATGATGTTAGGTGGATAAATTAATTAGATTGTTTACATCAGTTTACATCAACATTAAATGTAATACAGTAACCAACATAGAAGTTAAGTATTTTTTTTGCTGTTTGTTTTTGTTTTAAAGCAATTAACTGGGAAATGTAACATAAGGGCCTGTAACATAATTATATTAGCCATACATATAAGGCTGCCCATACATATAATAATTTCAACCAGTAGCTTTTACATTTGATGTAACAACTTTCTTTAAAGTTTGTTATATAATATTAAAGATTTGTACTTTTGATTCTTCCCTCCTTTTTTGTTCACCCAACGTGATAGGTGTATATATATTTTATTTTATTTTTATTACACCAAAAAGAGACAATTGAGATTAATTAAATGCTTGTACTATACTTATCAAATCATGAGAGAGCTACTGATGCATGGGGATAAGATAGAGATAGAAGTTGACATTTTTTTCTTTTTCATTATTTTATGTTTTTTGATTGCTTCGTGTAAAGATCATTTGAGACTGTACTTTATGCTTGCTTTTTCTCAAATTTAGATTCCCTATACTGGGTGATTTATATCACATTGTACTTTCTTTTTGTTTATATATATTATTATAATTTTAAGCGGTACTATGATATATTTCTTGCATATGGTGTTGGTATGTGTGTATTTTTGGTGCAGAATAGATTTGACACTTCCAAGTTTGCAGCATTAATTTGTAAGACTCTACTTTTTTTTTCTTTAAAAAAATGCCCATAAAAATATTTTAACTAGGAGTAATATATGCTGTGTCTGCCCTATATGCTGTTACATTTTTTTTTGTACTGGTGTTTGTAACGAAACAGGTAATTTTTGTATTGCTTTTTTTTTTGTAACAAATTAGCTTGTAATGATACTTACGACTGTTTCCCGCTAATTATTACAACAAATAACAGAGATATTAGACATAATATTCTATTAGATTTTATTCATTGTCAAAGTGATTAAAAAAGTTATCAAACGAAAATATCGCATTTTTACACTTTTTTTACTACGTCTTATTGTATGCTATTCAAATTAAATTATGTTAGTCAAACTTTCCATTAGTGTACTTATGGTTCGCCAAAAGTTAACATTAAACATACATATAAAGACATTTGTTCCAGATCAACGACATAGTTTAATAGTGAAATACATAGACAGGCATCTGGCAAAGTACGAGTTATATCGTTTAAGGTGTCCACAAAAAAAACATAATACTAGCACCAACTTACACTGATAATGCAGCCTCGCGAACCTTTTCCTTCATTAAATTCACATTAGAGAGTAGCATGCGTGTAGTGAATTTTTTTCGGAGGGCAAGAATCTCTTTTTGTTTTGTCTTCCAGTGGCTGCTAAAACCACATTCAAAAGGTTCATTGATGCCGTTAAATTTCTGCATGTGCTGCATAAGGAATACCGCACTATCCATTGGATGCGCAGGGGTCGCCCATTTGATATCACACCTCATAATCTTGGCTGCTGCGATTTCATCTTTTGCCGGATGTTCGGAACGCTCCAAATAAGCGTCCATCATATGCTTCTGTTAAAAAACAATATAGTAATCAGTTTTGGTATGAGTTATTGTTTTTCATCTTCAAGTTTACAAGAAAAGAGAATGACTAACCACTTTGTATGGTGTATCTTTAATGTAGTAATCTTGATGATCCCTAATGCCAACTAAGGGTGTGCGATCAGGCCTGTGGTCTATGACGGTTATTGCGCCGTTTTTCAGATCGAAAACAATCAAGTAATATTGATCATTCTCTAGGATTGGAAAGAAAACCATTTTAATCGCAATGAACTCAAATGCGCCGGCATCCGTCATCCTTACGCTGAACGTTTTCATACGTTCATCATCATCACAAGCAGAATCTGTCAATAACCAGCTGTCCTGTATTTTTTTTTTCAAACAAGATATGTCAATAAGCTGGTGCAAGACCCGAATTCCAATAATTAAAAAAAGTCTTTTAAATAGGCAAGCTGGTTGAAGAGCCAAAAGACTTAATAAATTCAAAATCATAGACAAAGATCAAACAATATAGTATGAATACTTACTATCACACTTGTTTTAAAATAAATACGCGTCAAGCAGCCGTCGGTTCTTTCTAGTTCTTCATAATTCATTAAATCTACCCAAGCATCAACCACATCAGAGAACACCTTCACTTCCTCCCTCAATGTGCGCATCAGCGTCTTTGTGATTTCAGTGCCGTAAATACTCTTGAATATAATATGTCTATGTAAGACAATGTTAAATTTATAAATTAAATTCTGGATATAAAAAATCTACGAATACTATGTTTTGCTTATATTTTATATAACTGAACTTACTCAGCAGATTGACCAAATTTTCTTGTTTCCCCGCTAGACGAAGAGATGACCATTTTCCGTGGCCTGTATGTTGTTTATGAAAAAACGTATGCTGTTATACATTTAAAAGAAAATAGTGTAGTCGAAAAAAAAAAACATTCTATTTGGAGCAAAAGATTCCCTAATCTATATGTAGCAAAGCTTTGTTTAATGTAACAACTAGTATTCTATAATTTAAACGGAATCTTACATTGAGTATTTGATATTGAACAAAAAATCCCATATATGTTGTTCTTCCGATGTAACTTCAATTTCTATTTCGTCATCATGGTCATCACATGACCTGTTGAACCTACCAATTGGTTTTATTCGTTTTGATTCAAGTTCCTTTACCCAAACGTTACTTGTGATATCATTTTCAGCCGCTCCCGTGCCTGCTTATTTTTTTTTGTTTGTTAGTATTAATAAAAAAAATCCTAAGTATATTATAATTTTTGAATGAAGTTAAAAACATGTAGAACTTACCATTGATTTTATTCTTGGTCTCTTCTTCTTTTGATTTTTTATCTTCTTGATTCATGGCATCACTTGTTTCATCGACATCAGCACCTGCACATTTTTTTTTGTTTTTATAACTCTGATTATCTGTTGTGTACAGAAATAACACATGTTACGGTTTTTTATTTTTTTATTTTTGGAATCATGACTTACCTAGTTCAGTTTCTTGTGTGAGTAGGTCAAAGGTAGGGCCATCAAGCAATTCTTGCATGTTTTGTGTTTCGTTGCTGCTGTCCAATTCTATAAATTTACATGTACACATACATGTATGTGTTAGTTTTTTCTGTATTATCGGTTCTTCTTAAATTTTGTACACATGTAACAGGTTATACGTGACTTTATATAATGCTTGAATGAAACAAAAAAACATGTACAACTTACTTGTCGGTCTAGCTTTCTTCTCTTGATCTTTTGCCTGATTTTCTTCGTCGCGTGTCAGTGCACATGCGCCATTTTTTTGTGTACTAGCTGGTGAACCTGGTATCTTCTCTTGTGTTTTGTCACCCTCACCCCCATCTACATATATGTTACGTTTAGTTTGCATTTTAGGACATACATAAGGTGGTTAACCTTACTTTTGGCTGCTTACTTTGTATTACTTTTTTACGTTATTGTTAATTAAATCATGTTACATTTTTTTTATTTGCAGAAAAAATGTAACATTATGTAGGGCTTACGTTATTGTTAGTTAAATCATGCTACATTTTTTTTATTTGCAGAAAAATGTAACATTATGTAGGGCTTTTTAACGGTGGTGTTATGTTTGTAAGATTAAATTGATTGAATTTAAGTAGGTATGTAAAAAAGTTCATACCATCAATGTTTGCCACTTCAGCTGTAGTTGTGGCATTATCTTCATCTTCTGCATTTGGAAAAAAAAAACTAATTAGTTACAGTTTGTAGTAAAAGTTAATACATATTTAAGGTAGTGATTTATCCGTCATTCGTATTACCTTCTGTGTAATCATTTTCGGGGTTTTGCACTGTCTTCTTGAGAGACATGAGGACCCCGGCAATTTTTTTCTGTGGTGTATCAGGCACCAGCCATACCCTTGTTTTCCTTGAGTGCACAATTTTCTCATACAGTTATATCAATTTCTTAACTTGCTCATTCTGTGGATGAGCATTAAACAACACATCTAATTTTGTTTGGACCGTTATCTTTTTGGCTTCCATGACATCCAAATGTTTTTTAATAGATTCAATCTCATTCTACAAAGAAAGTTTTAAAATACGGTTTGTAAGTAATGTTGAAAGAAGATAATTATTTTGAAGCTGGTTATGATTAGTAATCTTACATTCAGAACTTCATCATTAACTCGTAACTCAGTTTTTCTTGAATCCCGTTTAACCACAGCAACTTCATGCAACTTGCCTCTTCCCAAACCACCTGTTTTTATCTCCAATCTTTCTCTCTTTTTCAGTTCGTCTTTATTCCAGAATACGATTGGGTTGATTGATCGGTCCACTTCAAGTCCGGTGCATTTAACTCGGTCGACGTACAGCAGCTGTGTAATGAAAAAAAAAACAATTGAAAGTGGTAAGATAACTAAACAAATGTTGTATAGCTATATTTTTAGTAAGTTTTCTTACAGAAAACACTTACAGCCAAAAGCGTGAGTGGCCCGGAAAATGGAGAATCAGGATCACACCTCTTCCATCCATCTTTACACGATTTAATTTGCTGAATGACATAGGCACACCAATTGATTTTACTGAAATCTGTATCTCCAGTAAAAGTTTTCAAAATCCACTCTTTCATTCGCCCATTTTTGTTACACTCAACCATGACGGTTAAGAATAACATCAGGAAGTCCAGTCGGAAACGAAAACTGTTCGCTTCATCACTTGTGAGTATAGATTGTGCCAGGTTCGTCGGTGCCACAAATCGTTTACGATATCGTTTTCTCCATGCTTCAACAGCAACATCAAGCTTTGAATATGCTCGTACAGTTTGCATGTCTATGCCCTTCTTAGGAATGCCTAGAAGGTCATGGACAGACTGAACATCAACATCTATTGACCCACATGGCATTTCAATAGCCATTTCTTCTGGGTTAAAGTGGTCCACAACATAGTGTGCAAGTTTTAGAGGTATCCCACTGATGTTGAATGACAACATTTTTCCAAAACCCATCCTCTTAACGTCTTCTTGTTGGTTCCTCGTTAGAGACTTGATGCATTTTAACAACTGCATAGGTACGAACGTGTTTTTAATTTAGCCCACTTATGCGTCGTTTTTGCGTCTTTGGCACTTCGGGTTTCCACCCGATCATGTTTTACTTTTTTTGTTTTTTTACACCAATTGCATCCTGTATTGGCAGAGCTGTATCTGCAGTCATCTGTGAGTCACCATCTGCTGAAACTAAGATAACAACTTTTGGTTACGATTTTCATATTTTATAAAGAAGGAAAGTAGTAGTGGGGTGTGTGTACGTACTTATTAGTTTCCTTTTGACATTTTTCTTTGGTTTACTTTCCTCACGCCATCGCTGAGCTGTAAATATACATTTTTGTAAACAATTAGCATTAAAGTACCGAAGCCAAGTATCGAAACATATATTTATTTAGATTCCCAAAGATCATGTCTAGTACAATTTTGTACCTCCTCTCGTACGTGTTGCCGGCCCGTCCTGATCGCCGTCGCCTTACAAATGTTTTACAAAGTCATGTACACAAATATTAGATTCAAGAAATATGTAACCAAAAGTTCCATACATTAAAAAATGTACCTTTTTTTCCTTTCTTAATGTTTTCCATGGGGGTGTCCAAGTCACTATCTGGTAAAACTGAGGCACCATATTTGTTTTATTATTTATATAAAACATAACTATAAGACAATCAAAAGAAAAAAAAAATGCTTTTTACGTACTTATTAGCTTTCTTCTGTGTACCTTCTCGTCACAATGTGCTTCCTTAACTACATTTGTACAAGTTTTATATAGATCACGAACTATTAACAACCTTTACAAAATATTTCTTAAAAAAAAGACTAAATTTAAACCTTTTTTAGCTCCCCTTGTCCGCATTGCTGGTCCGCATGTATTAGTATCCGGTGTCACTGTTTTTAGAAAGCTTACGTAAATTAGACAATAACATGACAACAAACATGTAATGAATTCAAAGTAGTTACGTACATATTTGTTGCCTGTTTTTGCGCTTCTCAAGCACCGGGGTATCACGAACCTTTTTAGCTGCATTTTTTATTTGTAATCAACATTAATAAAGAGGCAGTCAATATATGGTCCACATGACTTTTATAATCTGTAAGCATAGTTGATCACAAGTTTTGTAATTTATAAGCACCTGTGGTCATTTTTTTTTTGTTGGATTTGTTTTTGCTATCCTTAGCTGTTACAACGGATTACTGCAAAGTATGAGATAAAGAGGCAGTCAATATATGGTCCACATGACTTTTATAACAAACACAAATGACCAGTAGATAACAAATATAGGACCCCAATCACCAGTAGAAAAAACAATGCAACTACCAGAAATCAACAATCTTCCCGCATTTTTATGATTCTATTTTTTATTATCCCCAAACTTTTCATTTTTTTTACCATTTCTCATTGTGTATAGGTAAACAAGTACACACTATCAGTGTAATTTTTTTTTCTCAATCTAAATTAACCCACAAATCAGCCCCCCCATCCCCCACCCCCAATTGATCATGTGTTCATCCCAAAAACCCCTAATGCTACACTGTCATTAACAAAAAGCCAGATGTATGAAGAAACTGATCACTTTGAAAACTCTTTTAAAAGTTTATAGTCTTTATTTTCACACATCCCAAATCTGTATCTCTAAAAGAAAATTCATAACTAGCTAAAATTTTCAACTTTCTTTTTAACAAGTGAGATTATTTAAAGCAAACAAAAAAACCCTAACGGTAACTGTCATTAAGAAAACCCAAATGGTTATAAAGCAATCCAGCATTTTGAAAAGTCTTAAAAAACCCTAAAATCTCTATTATAAAACTCCCTATTTCTGAATAGCTAAAACAAAGTTGGTCATTTTAGTCAACAAAGTAGCGACGCACCTGAAACCCTCTCGTTTTAGCCTTTTTTTTCCGGCGGTGACCGTTGAAATTCTCCGGTGATTGTTGAAATTCTGCGTCGATTGTTCAATAACTTAACAGCCTTCTCACTCGATTTATGCTTTTTGTCTGCATATTGAGTGGGTTTGATGATGATTATGAGAGAGTGAGAGTTCGGCAACTGTTGAATCAGGATCCGTCGACGAAGATTACGTGAGAGAGTAAGTGTTTCGGTGGTGTTGAAGTTAACCGTTTGATGAAGAAGATGAGAGAGAGTGACTCTCCGGTGATTTTAGGGTTAATTTGAGAGGGTTTGTTGAAGACTATGAGAGAGTTTTAGGAAATTTTGAAGAATATGAATGAGGGGTTGGGAGTCTCCGGTGTATTTTTTTTTGTTTGAAATTTGTAGACTGATGTAGGGTTTTAGATTAGGGGTAATGATGTAGATGATGTAAAGTTTCTTACACACCCATGCAGACCTTTTGTCTCTTCTAAGAGATTATATTAAAGATTTCCCATATTGCCCTCAACGTACATTTAATGTATTAAAAAAAAGACACAAAATCCATTAATGGCCAAAAATCGATCTCAACCATCCATCAAGGTTAATCAATGGTGATTAATGGGTTTTCAGGGTTTAGTCAACTCAACCGGGTTTTCAATTTATCCTTGCCCTATATATATATATATATATATATATATATATATATATATATATATATATATATATATATATATATATAGGGGACCGCTAGAATGAGAACCACCTCCAGTTGTAAGAACCGCGAGAACCACTTTCTGGCCATTAGATCAAGTAGATGGATGGATGAGATTAAAAGTATTAAAAAATAATATTAAGTATTTTTTGTCTTATTATGTTTTTAATATTTTATTCTTTAAGGGTATATAAGTAAAATTGTCTTTTTTTGTCTTTTTATATATCTTAATTTTAAATTACCTTTTTTGTCATATTCATTAATTACATTTTTTACTTAATTGTTTTTTATTTATAAACAGATTTTTTTATTAAATATTTTCAAATTCAGATTTTTATTATATTAGATTTTTGTTTTTTAAACATAGTTTTTTTATTAAACATTTTCAAATTCAGATTTATTTACATATTTTTACGTTTAACGTTTTACGTTTTTACGCCCGGCCTTTTCACGCCTCGTTTTTTGACGCGCCGTTTTTACGCCCGGCTTTCTCACGCGTTGTTTTTTCAACGCGTCGGTTTTTACGTTTTACGCCCCGATTTTTTACGTTTTATGCGTCGGTTTTTTACGTTTTACGCGTCGGTTTTATACGTTTTACGCCCTGGTTTTTTACGTTAATGTTTTTTACGTTTTACGCGCCGGTTTTTTACGTTAACGTTATTTACGATTTACGTGCCGGTTTTTTACGTTTTACGGCCCGGTTTTTTACGTTAACGTTTTTTTTACGTTTTACGCGCCGGTTTTTTACGTTAACGTTTTATACGTTTTTGCGCGCCGGTTTTTTACGTTTTACCCCCCGGTTTTTTACGTTAACGTTTTTTTACGTTTTACGCGCCGTTTTTTTACGTTTTACGTAAAACTTTTTACGTTTTACTAAAAAAAATTTACGTTTTACGTTTTACGTTTTGCGGTAAAACTTTTTTCTTTTTACGTTTTACGTTTTGCGTTAAAACTTTTTACGTTTTACGTTAAAACTTTTTACGTTTTACGTTTTACATAAAACGTTTTACATTTTACGTAAAACTTTTTACGATTTACGTTTTACGTAAAACGTTTTACGCTTCACGTTTTTACGTTTTACGTTAAAAAAGTGTACCGTTTACGTTAAAAAAAATTACGGTTTAATTTTTTTCTTTTACAAAAACTTTTTTACACAAAAACAAACGCACCCAGAAAATCGTTACTCGGTAGGTGTCTCAGATAGTTTGCTATCATCATCGACGCCTCAAAAAAAATATAAAAATCCCAACAAACAAAAATCAAAAAGAACGCGTGGATTCTGGAAAAAAAAGTTTTGGCTCAGATTTTCCGAACATCAGAGGCTGCAAAGTGGGGTTGCGGGTTCAAAAACCTACCCTCCACCATCCTTGCCGCGCCCTCGTCATCAAAATATGCGAGTTTTTTTTTTTTGCATCATCATCGCCCCAAAAACCAAAACGGATCAAAACCCACATATTCAAACATTCAAAAGCACCTGATGAACATCATTCAAAACACATTCAACAGATTCAAATAGATTCAACAGATTCATAAAGCACCATATTCAACAGAATCAAAGAAAACCCAGCAACAATAACAACCATACATGCTGTACATACCCAAAAATCAAATCAAATGAAACCCCAGCAACAATAATGAACATCATTCAACAGAATCAAACCCACCAAAATGAACAGACCACTGTTTTTTACAAACCCACCAAAATAATCAAAACCCACCAAATTTCAAGCAGAAAAAGAACCCAAACTTTTTGAATCAAAGAACCCCAATCAAAACAGAAACAAATCAAACCTTTAGGCAAATCATCAAGAATCAACAACATAGGAGGAGACCGGGACCTCCGCCACTCACGGCGGCGCTGCCGCCGGCCCACCACCCAGCCATCGAACCACCACCACCAGCCTTGAACCAACTAAACCACCACCGCCTCCGCCTCTGCACAACTCCCACCAAACCACCGCCCCCACCACCTCCTTCCGCCGCCCCCACCACCGCCTTCCGTCCCTGCTCCTTCATTCTTTCTTAAAAAAACCCTAAACACCCACTGATCCTACATCTGCACACTCCTTCCATCCCGATTTCCCCTACAAACACAGAAAAATGGAGAAAAGTGGGAGAGAGTGCCGCAGAAGAGAGAGAAAGAGAGATTCGAAGTGGGGGTGTGGCGGCGGATGAGGGGCTTCAACATCAACTGTAACCGCCAGAGTGGGGGGTGTGGCGGAGGGGCTCTGGGTTTCGTCGGGGCTGGGTTTTTTGTTTGGAGAGATGAACATCAGGAGAGAGAGAGAAGTGGATTTAAAAAGGTGAGAGATAAAGGGGATCTGACAAATATAATTGAGGAGAGAGGGTGTGAAAAATGACATTTGGTGTTAAAAGACCAAAATAACCTTTTGAGTGGCAAACTCTCATTGGTTGAAAGTGGTTCTCGCGGTTTTTACAACTGGAGGTGGTTCTCATTTTAACCTTCCCATATATATATATATATATATATATATATATATATATATATTTATATATATATATAGGGGGCCGCTAGAATGAGAACCACCTCCAGTTGTAAGAACCGCGAGAACCACTTTCTGGCCATTAGATCAAGTAGATGGATGGATGAGATTAAAAGTATTAAAAAATAATATTAAGTATTTTTTGTCTTATTATGTTTTTAATATTTTATTCTTTAAGGGTATATAAGTAAAATTGTCTTTTTTGTCCTTTTATATATATTAATTTTAAATTACTTTTTTTGTCATATTCATTAATTACATTTTTTACTTAATTGTTTTTTATTTATAAACAGATTTTTTTGTTAAACAAATTTTTTGAAATCAAATTTTTAGTATATTTTTTTTAAAGATTTGTTTAAAAAAAACGTTTTGAAGATCCGTTTTTTTTACGCCCCGGTTTTTTACGTTAACGTTTTTTTTACATTTTACGCGCCAATTTTTACGTTAACGTTATTTTACGTTTTACACGTCAGTTTTTTACGTTTTACGCCCCGGTTTTTTACGTTTTACGCGTCGGTTTTTTACTTTTTACACGTCGGTTTTTTACGTTTTACGCGTCGGTTTTTTACGTTTTACGCCCCGGTTTTTTACGTTAACGTTTTTTTCCGTTTTGAGTTTTCCGTTTTGCGTTTTACGTAAAACATTTTACGTTTTACGTTAAACTTTTTATGTTTTTAAATTTTACGTTTTATGTTTTACGCGCCGTTTTTCAAGCGTCGTTTTTTACGCGCCGTTTTTTAACGCGCCGTTTTTTAAGGCGTCGTTTTTCTCAATCGTCGTTTTTTTAAACGCGTCGTTTTTTTCAAACGATCCGTTTTTTCCACGCCGTTTTAACGTGCCGTTTTTTTCACTTTTTTTAACGCGCCCTTTTTGTACACTTTTTACATTTTACGTTAAAACTTTTAAACTTTTTACGTTTTACGTAAAAGTTTTTACGTTTTAAGTTTTTACGTTAAAAAGTTTACGGTTTAACTTTTTTTTTGTTACAAAAACTTTTTTACGCAAAAACGAACGCACACAGAAATCGCAAACTCGGGAGGTGTCTCAGATATATTGTTATCATCATCGACTAGGGGGGAAAAAACTAACATCAAAACAAAGTGTATATCGAAAAAAACGGGGTTTGGCTCAGATTATCCGATAATCAAAAAGGCTGCAAAAGTGGGGTTGCAGGTTCAAAAAACCTACCCTCCGCCATCCTTGTCGCGCCATCGTCATCAAAATCTATGTTTTTTTTTCATCATCGCCACCCAATCGATCGTATCAAAACCCACAGATTCAAAGAACACAAATCAAAACCCCCCACATATAAAAAAACCATCAGATTCAACACTTCAACAACACAGAACAAACACCCACATAGTTTACGGTTCAAAATCACCATAGAATCAAGAACACAGATCAAACACCCACCATTTTTCATAGAGAGAGAAACACATATCAAACTCCCAACCTATCAACAGAATCAAGAAAAAAAAAATTAAGCACTTTAACAAATCAACAGTTGGTGACTCTAGCACCATTTCCGTCACTCATTTTTTTGATAAAATTAGAAACCCAAAAAAATGGTGAACAAACACAAGAAGAAATGGTTATTGTCACAAACCCATCTTACAGATCAATCATTCCAGTGGCGGCGGCAGCGGTGTCGCCGAAGAAACGACGGGGTCAGCCCCTGTTTTGGCATCATCATCGGTTCACAACCCCTACCCACCGACCCTATTGTGTCAAACACTGTCGCCGGAGCAAGAAACGTGACGGCTCAGTCGCCACCACCACAAACCGCACCACCATAAACCCGGTGTAACACCTCGAAAATTCACGTCCTATAATGTGTAGACATGTGTCAAATGTTTAAACGTGTGAAGGAATATTATAGAAGGACTAAAGTTGACAATCATGGAAAGTATGTGAATATACGTATTCTAAATGTCAACAGTGAATAAATATATTGTATATTAACCCTACAAGATGCTCATACCTTCAAACGAATAAATCATGGATCATACGGAGCTAAAAGTGAGAGATTACAAACTACATGGGCTAAATGTTTCAACATGTTTAAGTTATACCTCGGAGTGACCTTTTGACAAACCCGAAGCTTTGTAACGGTTAATTATGCTCACTAGAATGCACGATTTAAATTTCATAAAGTTTCATTATCGTATGAGAAAGTTATGATCAAATTCGTGTGCGAAGGGTTAAAGCGTAAACGTTGAAAGTTAGGACTTTTCGGGTAACAATAAAGTTAACCGGGGACTTAACAAAGTGGGTATATGTCTTGAAGCCCTTATACGTCAATTACGAGGGCTCAAAATGCAAGAAAATAAGGTCTAATCAAAGTTTGAAGAGCCAAGGACCAAAACTGCAATTTATAAAAATGTTGTTGGATGATACCACATGCTCGCGTAGCGCGAGCTAAACAACTCTTGCAGTCGCGCTACGCGACTGCCTCTTCTGGACAGATTTTGATCTTGTTTGATTCCTTGTCTGCTATAGCACTTGCAACTGCCTTTCAACCGAATTTCCTCTTCAAGCTTGGCCCCTAAACAACCCCTAAACATCTAGGACACTTGTTGATGAGTTGTGGTGGGTTATAGACTTGTGTGTCAACAAATTGTGGTGATTAAAACCACTATATAAAGGCTCCTATGTTGCAAACATGATCATTCATTCTCATCTGCATTTCTTGAAGACTTCTGGAACTCAAGAGCCTTTTCTAAGCCTTCCTAGTCGACCGTTAGACACTTGTAAGTATGCTTAACCTTCTTTGATTGAGTTTAGCTTAGTTATTTAGCTAAAAGTCAAACCGTCGTAATTAACGGTTGACTTAACGATTAATCACTAATGGCTCAGTGATTAGTCGAATCAAAATTAGTTATAAGTTGGTAATTATGTGGGTAATAAACCCTTAAAAGGGTTCCCCCTGATTCCCACCATAACTAGGTCTAATGTCGGGTCAAACTTGTCAAGAAAAAGTCAACAAGATCCTTAAATTCTAATTTATGCATGATTAGCAATGTAGAACACATATAACCTGTTTGATCATTAATATAACTTGGTAATTAGTGTAAGAACATGTCTAAACATGTTCAACCCGACAATTTCCTATTTAGACCCGGTTCGGAACCGAAAGTCGCATAGTTTGACTTATACTTTGACTTTCAGTTCTGACCCGTTTTGGTATGATTTAGAAATACCCAAGAGCTTCATTTGGACCAGGTTACATGCTAGTATAACCCTCTGTGATTATACACTATGGTTCATTAGTTAACCGATTATTACGCATAATTCCGTTAATTGCTCATATGTTGACCATTATGCCCTTTTCACCTTAAAATGTGATTTTTAGAAATGTAAAATAGTCGAAACCTTAATTACTGATATATAAACTTGCATACAAAATTTGACATCAGTTTGAGGTGTAGGTTAAGAGTTATGCTCGTTAGCGTAAAATTAAAGCTTTATGTTAATTAAACGGCGTATTTAGCGTATAGCCCACTTAAACATACTTTTTGATATCAAATCTTTTACCCACTGATGTAATATATTATTTTGGGATTTTTAGAGGTTTTTAATTAATTTTAGGCTGAGCATAACTCATAGTCGTAGGCTTAATCCGGTACTTGTCGGTTTTGCCCTTACGGGCCATAAATTGAGTTTTACAAATCTAAACGACTCCAAACCTTTTACTACTAATCACATATGATAAATAAATTATTTTAAGCCTTCTGGAAATATAAAAATATCAGATTTAAGTATCGAACCCGGAAACGGCTTCTAATCGCCTTTTAAGCGTTTTTAACGCATAGTATGTGCTATAACTATATTAAACATACAAGGGTTGATACCTACTGATATTTGAGGCAAACTATAATATTTTAACAGTAAGCAAAGGTTGATAAACTCAGACTTCAGTTTTGAGCTTTTCGGCTTAAGTGAAATTACCAAAATACCCCTACGGGGCATAGTTTGGTTATAATTGATAAATTTCACTTATATATTTTAACCTACTGATATAACTTAGCAAGTTGAGTATATTTGCTGATTACATCAGGCCTGTAACCCAGGTTGACACTTAAACTCTTTTACAACCTTTAAAATGACCAAACTACCCCTACGGGGCATAGTTTGTGATTAAACTCATTTCGGGCATAATAAAAGACATCTTACTGATGTCACAACATATATGAAGCATATTAACTTAGGAAACCTGTAAAAGGCTCTCATTACTACCCGTTACGCTTATTACGCGTTCGGTTCGGTTTATGTAACTAGTTTACAAAAACTAGCCTAAACGGGTCAAACCTTAACGGTTTTATCTCAAAATCCAGAATGTGAATGAAATGCCCATATTAAGCAAGTCTCTGAACTTGTCGGGTCTAAATCACATTCTATCCGGTCTTCGCTTAATCGTGCGTACGAACCGTATCGTTAAAACTAACCGGTCTAGGCTTAAGCTTAATTAAAGGCCCGTTAGAATTCTAATAGGTTATTATAAACCTCCGTTCCAGATTAAGAGAACCAGTAAAAGCTACGTGCGTTTGCTTATTGTGATTTATACATTGCTCAGGTAAATACTTTTAACTTATTTTCCCTATACGGGCTTGGGTTACGGTATATAGCATACCGCTTGATCGGGCATCAAATCCTCCACCGTTGAGTGGGTAATTGAATAAATTTGATCGGCTCGTTTAAACAGTTTTGTTACTTAAAGCCTTTGGGGGGATAATGACCATGTCCCGGATATCCTTGGCATCATTTTACAAAATGGCCACGACTTAAGCGCTGGGTGTAGGCGTACACCCGTCAGTGCACAAAAGAATATTGTGGTGTGTCTATTGATCTTTAACCTGGACAAGATCCGGGCTACTGAACGCAGAAGGAACATGTAATTCGTTCACAATATTATAATATTTAAATAATTCTCCCAAGTTATAAAAGGTTAATTTTGCCTCTGTGCATTTTAATCAAATTATAAAGGATATTTTGTGCCACGTGCATCCAAATCAATTTTCTTAAACCATTTTCAAAATGAGTCGGTTAATTGTATTTACCAGTGTAAACTGACGTATTTTCCAAAAAGGCTAAATGCAGGTACTATACGAAATTGGCTGGATATTTCTCCTTAGCATCGATAGAAGTCTCGCAAGCTTAAGATGCCTAAAAGTCTGTTGAACTATTGTTTCCATTTTATTTTCGATCCGTCCGTGGATAAACAATCGACAGTTGTGATATTTGATATTACAATATTATATTCGGTTGAATTATATCTTTTAAATTGCTTCCGCTGTGCATATTAAATATTGCCAACCACGTCATGATACTCCCCACCGGGCCCACCGGTGACACGTGGAAATCCGGGGTGTGACAGGTTGGTATCAGAGCCAACACTGAGTGAATTAAACACTAGCCCTTGTGTTTAGTCTCAGTTACACATTAGCACATTCCTTGACCTTCTGAGTCTAGACTTAACTTAGGAATATTCTAAATCCTAATCTGGAAATTTTTGCTTCCAAATTTTTATATATACGTCGCCAAGCGAAGAAGCTGTAATAAAAATTCTCCACACCTGGAGCCTTAAAATGCTGAGCTTCGTACCGCGGCTAGAATGAAACGAGCATCCAAGGAGAGGACACTCAGAAATAAAATAAAGAAGAAACTCCTCTTGCTGAAGATCGTTTCCTTAATAAGTCCTTATAAGGACATAATTATCTTTCAGTCTCTACGAGGACAACATTATTCCTTTCAAGTCCCGCTTAGGGCAACTTTATACTTTTATTTTTATATAGTGGAATGATTAAGTTTAAACTTTCATTCAAAACAAGAAATATTAAATAAATGGAAAATAACATTTCCTTTTTGCAAGATCTACCATTATAATAAAAATGGCAAAATCTAAAAGGACAAGACCTAGCTTCGGGTCATATTAAGACCGGCCAAGATGGCAGTTCCTCAATTTAGATTCAGATCCTTATTAACGTTTCAATTTAGAAATTGTTCTGCGATAAATATTAAAAGAATCTTAAGAGTGAAACCTAGCCTGAGTGTCATTATAAAGACCTGGCCAAGATGGTAAGACCTATTTAAAAGATTCGTATCCCAGTTAACATCTGAAAACATGTTAACACTCCCGACAGATGTGATTCGTTGGAAATCACACACGTTATTAAGGATTCTTCAAAATATTCCTAACCCAGTTTAATGATCCCTGATTCCTGGGTTTACATCATCAATTAAGATGATCATATTTTAACCATACGTGGTAATATAGTGCCTACGGGCCTTGCTCATTTCCACATGAGCCAAAGTACAGTGGTAGCTATGACTCCCTGTCAGAAAAAGGTAATGAACTAGGTTCAAACCTCAAATGCTTTGATTCTCTAAAATCATAGCATATAATTTATATATGTCCTTGTGACTAAGCCTGTTGTGCTAATATATTTAAAGGCCTTGATTCTCTGAAATCATGGCTTATGATTTAAAAATGTCCTTGTGACTAAGCCTGTTGTGCTAATATATTTAAAGGCCTTGATTCTCTGAAATCATGGCTTATGATTTAAAATTGTCCTTGTGACTAGGCCTTTTGTGCTATTAAATAAAACTGTTATTGTTGCTTTGATTTTCTGAAATCATAGCTTAAAAATTTTGTCCTTGTGACTAGGCCTATTGTGCCAATATACTTTCATGCTTTGGTTCTCTGAAATCATAAGCTTATAATTTATAAATGTCCATGTGACCAGGCCATTGGGTGCCACTAATAAAACTGCTAATGTTTTATAATTAGGATAAATTATAATAGAAATCCTAAACATATATGATTAATAAATTAACCAAATATGGTCTCTGCTTACCATGGTTAATGAATTTCCCTAAGGGACAATTCCGTAATAAACATCCCTTAGAAGGGAAGTACCTACGGGCTATAGTTAATGTCCTCTGAGACTAAAGACAGTGGTAGCCTACAGCTCCCTGTCAGGAAAAAGGTAATGAACTTTGATTCAAACCTTAATGCCGCGATTCTCTGAAATCATGGCTTATAAATTTAACTTGTCTACGCGACTAGGCCATTTGTGCTATTATTAACTTATGAATTAGGATTTATGATAAAAATCCGGAATAAAATAAATATCCTTCCTTCCCTGTCAGTATGCATTTTAAAAAGAATCTTAAAGGTGAAACCTAGCCTACGCGGCCAAGATGGTGAAACCTACTCAAGGGATTCAGATCCTTGTTAACACCTAAGAACGTGTTAGCACTCTTGACAAATGTGATTCGAGAAAATCACAACAGTCATCCTTATATTGGATTCTTCCAATTCCCTTATCTAGCCTAGTGATTTAGAAATCATGGCTTATATCATCCTATAAAATGATCATATTATAAACATCCGTTAGTGATGAAGTGCCTACGGGCTAAACTTGTTGTCCGACAAGACAACGACAGTGATGGTCTTTGACCTCCTGTCTAAAATATTGGACTATGTCCAAACATAATAGTCTATATGATCAATGCGATCATGACTAATATCATCTAATACGATGATAATATTATTTAACATCCTTTAGTGACGTTTTGCCTACGGGCTATAATATATTGTCCATTTGAGACATTGACATTGTTATCTTTATGATTCCCTGTCCAAGGTAGTGAGCTATGCTCAAGCCTAATAGTCTATACGATCAATGCCATCATGACAAAAATCATCAATACGATGATTAAAAATTTTAACATCCTTAATGATGTTTTACCTAAGGGCTATATTATATTATCCAATTGAGACAAGGCAATTGTAATCTTTTGTGATTCTTTGCCCAAGGGGGTGAGCTATACTCAAATCCCATTGTCTATACTATCATTACGATCCTGACTAGTATCATTAGTATGATGATCATAATATTAACATCCCTCGTGATGAAATGCCTACGGGCTATACTTTATTCTAGTGTCGGTAAGACAAAGATAGTAGTGATCTTTATGATCCCCTGTTCAAAATGGTGTGATTATACCCAAACCTAATAGTCAATATGATCGATGTGATCATGACTAATATCATTAGATACGATGGTTATAAATGAACATCCATTAGTGATGTTGATTGGCTTACTTTTCTGCCAAATGAATCGTCTTTCAAGACGATGACAGTTGTAGTCTATGACTCCCTGTCCAAAGGTGAAGAACCACGTTCAAACCTTGAAGCACTAATCTAATAAGATTGCGGCTAATAAATTAAGGACCTTGGTGATAGACCATCGAGTTATGTTTTAAAGTCATTCATGACAAGCCTATGTGCTATAATTTGTCATTCGTGACAAGCTAACATATTAAATGTTAACATTCCTGGTGACATGCCTTGTGCCATATTTGATAAATGTCCTTATGACAAGGCCGTTTGTGCCATATCTAAATGACCTTTGCGACAAGGCCTTCGTGCCGTATAATCATTTATGTCCTTCATGACTGGGCTTTATGCCATATCTTTCTACGTCCATCGAGACAGGCTTCTATGCCATATATGTATATATATAATAAAAGTCTTGTAAGGCAAGCCTTTGAGCTATTTATAATCGTCCTTGTGACAAAGACAGTTGTGACATTATGGTCCCCTGTCAAGCAGGTATTGGGCTCGCTCCAAACCTTAAATGCCATTGATAGTCCTTTTGTGACCTAAGCTAAATGTAATAGATATACATTCAAATAGCATTCATTAAGAATGTTCAGAACATAATAGCCCATACGGTTTATTAATGCCGTGGCTAATCTAAGTCAGGTCATCAGAATGATGACTAATATTTGTTAAACCTTGGTGATTGGTACCAAGTTTCGAGTATGGAAAACTCGGATGAGGTAGACGACAGTCGCAATACTATTAATGCGACGAAAGTTAATAAAAACTACAAACGTAAACCTCAGTATTAAGGGAGTTAATCTCCAGGCTGTGGTTGACGCAGCAGTTGGAAGGACCATAGAAAGTTCATGAAACAATCCAAAGAGACGAATGCTCCTCGCTCTGAATTTCATTCAAAACCATGTTCAATTGCTCATGAGAAGAGTTTGGTTCACACTTCGTATATGAAGGATGAACCAAAGGAGGAAGATAACTCCCAGAAATCTAAGAAAGAGAGCAAGTACAGGCTTAATAAAAAGCAACGAAAGTTCAGTAAGAGCCTGTATATAAGAATTGCTATAAAAGACACTAGGAACAGTGTCGATTAGAACAAAGACCAAAGCAGTGTGGCATCTGCTAAGGAAACTGGTCATCATTCCCATGAATGTAGGGACATAAAGAATGCAGTCTCTTACGGCTGTGGTGAGCAAGGCCGCATCAGAACTAGATACCATAAAGCTGCCAAAGAAGGTACAGCTAAGCCTGGAAAGGCTAAAGGAAGAAATGCCTGAACTCACCTGATGAACGCCAAGAGGCAGTTCACGATGTCATCAAGTACGTTCATTATCATTTACCAATGATAATTTTCTGCTAAGTGTCCTGATTTAATACAGGCAATAATAAATCTTCATAAACCATAAGCGTAGCAAACTTTTATATTATCCACAAGGTATAACTTACCAAGGAAACCATAGTAACCGATTCTTCTAGTATCGGCAAGGAATCCTTCCGAACAATCTAAGAGTACTCTTTCTTCGTATAGAGTATGCCAACATATGTTATTTTAATCATTTTCTCATTGTTTTCTACAACCCGCGAATGCCAAACTATGTTTGATAAAAGTGCCATATGAGGATTGGCATATCTTAATGTGTCCCATAGATTACTTCCATGCCTGATCAGTATGGAGGTTTAATACATGGAACCCCTGAGATATCCCAATGGTCATATTGTACTAAAGTCGACTAGTAGTATTCAAAGAAGATATCCAGAATGGAATTATCCAAGTAAATGTTCCCGATTAAGAAATTCGTGGACTTGTAACATAAATGTGTCACTTATTTGACACAAGCAATGATGGATAAACTGGAGCCTGAGATATGGAAAAATCTCTGTAGCCTCCTTGTATCTTGATTATCTTCTCATAAGTTTTCCATGCTTACCTCCTGGAAGGCAGGTAGAATTAAGATTAACATCCCGCTGTGGGCTGGAGTATTGTGAAAACTCCATATTGATTATGGAATAATCGAAACCTTGATTAAGTAGGTTTTAAGACATAGGCTCATATAGCCTGACTCAATATTCTGAGGGTTTTATGTTATTAAATAAGAAAGACGGTTCATATTCCTTATGTATTAATTGCCGCAACCCTACTTAGGCAACGATTAAGAATTTGCCATCAGCTACCCAGGATCAAAGGGCAAACTATTGGTGGATAGGCTTAAAGAAGTCTGTAGCCACCTATGTAGCTAAATGCTTGACTTGTGCGCAAGTCAAAGCCGAGCATCAGAAACCGTCAGGTTTGCTACAACAGTTTGAACTTCCTACGTGGAAATGGGAAATGGTAACCATGGATTTTATCACCAAGTTACCTAAGACAAGGAAAGGAAATGATACGATATGGGTTATAGTTGACAGACTGACTAAGTCAGCACATTTCTTACCCATCAAGGAGACTTATAGCTCCGACATGTTAGCCCAGTTATACGTTGATAAGATTGTAGCCTTACATGGCATACCTGTGTCTATTATCTCTGACAGAGATACTAGATACACGTCGCATTTTTGGAAAAGTTTCCAACAATCTTTGGGCACGCGTTTGAATTTTAGTACGGCTTACCACCCTCAGACTGACGGACAGAGTGAGCGTACCATCCAAACGTTGGAAGACATGCTACATGCATGTGTGATAGATTTGGGTGGTAGTTGGGATAACCACCTACCATTAATTGAGTTCTCGTACAACAATAGCTACCACACCGGCATAAAGGTTGCGCCTTTCGAGGCCTTATACGGTAGAAAGTGTAGAACGCCCGTTTGTTGGGCGGAAGTTGGAGATGACAAATTATCAAGACCAGAGATAGTGTTCGAAACGACGGACAAGATTGTCCAGATTCGCGACCGTCTCAAAGCTGCCTGAGATAGGCAGAAGAGTTACGCAGATCCAAAGCGTAAAGCTTTTCACTTCGAAGTAGGTGACAAAGAGTTACTTAAAGTATCACCCTGGAAGGGGGTGATGCGATTTGGTAAGAAAGGCAAGCTAAGCCCGAGATACATAGGACCCTTCGAGGTTATCGAACGTGTCGGGTCAGTTGCCTATAAGTTAAACTTACCTGAAGAGCTCAGTGGAATTCACAATGTGTTCCACATCTGCAATCTGAAGAAGTGCTTCGCTGATGAATCACTGGTTATACCACATACAGATGTGCATATAGATGAGAGCTTAAAAATTGAGGAAAAATCATTGTCGATTGAAGATCGACAGGTTAAGAAGCTTCGAAGGAAGCATGTGCCTATTGTAAAGGTCAAATGGGATGCCCGTAGAGGTCCTGAATACACGTGGGAAGTTGAATCCACGATGAAAGAAAAGTACCCTTATTTATTTCAGTAAATCTCGGGTCGAGATTTATTTTAAGGGGGTGAGGATGTAACACCTCGAAAATTCACGTCCTATAATGTGTAGACACGTGTCAAATGTTTAAACGTGTGAAGGAATATTATAGAAGGACTAAAGTTGACAATCATGGAAAGTATGTGAATATACGTATTCTAAATGTCAACAGTGAATAAATATATTGTATATTAACCCTACAAGATGCTCATACCTTCAAACGAATAAATCATGGATCATACAGAGCTAAAAGTGAGAGATTACAAACTACATCGGCTAAATGTGTCAACATGTTTAAGTTATACCTCTGAGTGACCTTTTGACAAACCCGAAGCTTTGTAACGGTTAATTATGCTCACTAGAATGCACGATTTAAATTTCATAAAGTTTCGTTATCGTATAAGAAAGTTATGATCAAATTCGTGTGCGAAGGGTTAAAGCGTAAACGTTGAAAGTTAGGACTTTTCGGGTAACAATAAAGTTAACCGGGGACTTAACAAAGTGGGTATATGTCTTGAAGCCCTTATACGTCAATTACGAGGGCTCAAAATGCAAGAAAATAAGGTCTAATCAAAGTTTGAAGAGCCAAGGACCAAAACTGCAATTTATAAAAATGTTGTTGGATGATACCACATGCTCGCGTAGCGCGAGCTAAACAGCTCTTGCAGTCGCGCTACACGACTGCCTCTTCTGGATAGATTTTGATCTTGTTTGATTCCTTGTCTGCCATAGCACTTGCAACTGCCTTTAAACCGAATTGCCTCTTCAAGCTTGGCCCCTAAACAACCCCTAAACATCTAGGACACTTGTTGATGAGTTGTGGTGGGTTATAGACTTGTGTGTCAACAAATTGTGGTGATTAAAACCACTATATAAAGGCTCCTATGTTGCAAACATGATCATTCATTCTCATCTGCATTTCTTGAAGACTTCTGGAACTCAAGAGCCTTTTCTAAGCCTTCTTAGTCGACCATTAGACACTTGTAAGTATGCTTAAGCTTCTTTGATTGAGTTTAGCTTAGTTATTTAGCTAAAAGTCAAACCGTCGTAATTACCGGTTGACTTGACGATTAATCACTAATGGCTCAGTGATTAGTCGAATCAAAAGTAGTTATAAGTTGGTAATTATGTGGGTAATAAACCCTTAAAAGGGTTCCCCCTGATTCCCACTATAACTAGGTCTAATGTCGGGTCAAACTTGTTAAGAAAAAGTCAACATGATCCTTAAATTCTAATTTATGCATGATTAGCAATGTAGAACACATATAACCTGTTTGATCATTAATATAACTTGGTAATTAGTGTAAGAACATGTCTAAACATGTTCAACCCGACAATTTCCTGTTTAGACCCGGTTTGGAACCGAAAGTCGCATAGTTTGACTTATACTTTGACTTTTAGTTCTGACCCATTTTGGTATGATTCAGAAATACCCAAGAGCTTCATTTGGACCAGGTTACATGCTAGTATAACCCTCTGTGATTATACACTATGGTTCATTAGTTAACCGATTATTACGCATAATTCCGTTAATTGCTCATATGTTGACCATTATGCCCTTTTCACCTTAAAACGTGATTTTTAGAAATGTAAAAGAGTAGAAACCTTAATTACTGATATATAAACTTGCATACAAAATTTGACATCAGTTTGAGGTGTAGGTTAAGAGTTATGCTCGTTAGCGTAAAATTAAAGCTTTATGTTAATTAAACGGCGTATTTAGCGTATAGCCCACTTAAACATACTTTTTGATATCAAATCTTTTACCCACTGATGTAATATATTATTTTGGGATTTTTAGAGGTTTTTAATTAATTTTAGGCTGAGCATAACTCATAGTCGTAGGCTTAATCCGGTACTTGTCGGTTTTGCCCTTACGGGCCATAAATTGAGTTTTACAGATCTAAACGACTCCAAACCTTTTACTACTGATCACATATGATAAATAAATTATTTTAAGCCTTATGGATATATAAAAATATCAGATTTAAGTATCGAACCCGAAAACGGCTTCTAATCGCCTTTTTAAGCGTTTTTAACGCATAGTATGTGCTATAACTATATTAAACATACAAGGGTTGATACCTACTGATATTTGAGGCAAATTGTAATATTTTAACAGTAAGAAAAGGTTGATAAACTCAGACTTCAGTTTTGAGCTTTTCGGCTTAAGTGAAATTACCAAAATACCCCTACGGGGCATAGTTTGGTTATAATTGATAAATTTCACTTATATATTTTAACCTACTGATATAACTTAGCAAGTTGAGTATATTTGCTGATTACATCAGGCCTGTAACCTAGGTTGACACTTAAACTCTTTTACAACCTTTAAAATGACCAAACTACCCCTACGGGGCATAGTTTGTGATTAAACTCATTTCGGGCATAATAAAAGACATCTTACTGATGTCACAACATATATGAAGCATATTAACTTTGGAAACCTGTAAAAGGCTCTCATTACTACCCGTTACGCTTATTACGCGTTCGGTTCGGTTTATGTAACTAGTTTACATAAACTAGCCTAAACGGGTCAAACCTTAACGGTTTTATCTCAAAATCCAGAATGTGAATGAAATACCCATATTAAGCAAGTCTCTGAACTTGTCGGGTCTAAATCACATTCTATCCGGTCTTCGCTTAATCGTGCGTACGAACCGTATCGTTAAAACTAACCGGTCTAGGCTTAAGCTTAATTAAAGGCCCGTTAGAATTCTAATAGGTTATTATAAGCCTCCGTTCCAGATTAAGAGAACCAGTAAAAGCTACGTGCGTTTGCTTATTGTGATTTATACATTGCTCAGGTAAATACTTTTAACTTATTTTCCCTATACGGGCTTGGGTTACGGTATATGGCATACCTCTTGATCGGGCATCAAATCCTCCACCGTTGAGTGGGTAATTGAATAAATTTGATCGGCTCGTTTAAACAGTTTTGTTACTTAAAGCCTTTGGGGGGTTAATGACCATGTCCCGGATATCCTTGGCATCATTTTACGAAATGGCCACGACTTAAGCGCGGGGTGTAGGCGTACACCCGTCAGTGCACAAAAGAATATTGTGGTGTGTCTATTGATCTTTAACCCGGACAAGATCCGAGCTACTGAACGCACAAGGAACATGTAATTCGTTCACAAGATTATAATATTTAAATAATTCTCCCAAGTTATAAAAGGTTAATTTTGCCTCTGTGCATTTTAATCAAATTATAAAGGATATTTTGTGCCACGTGCATCCAAATCAATTTTCTTAAACCATTTTCAAAATGAGTCGGTTAATTGTATTTACCAGTGTAAACTGACGTATTTTCCAAAAAGGCTAAATCAGGTACTATACGAAATTGGCTGGATATTTCTCCTTAGCATCGATAGAAGTTTCGCACGCTTAAGATGCCTAAAAGTCTGTTGAACTATTGTTTCCATTTTATTTTCGATCCGCCTGTGGATAAACAATCGACAGTTGTGATATTTGATATTACAATATTATATTCGGTTGAACTATATCTTTTAAATTGCTTCCGCTGTGCATATTAAATATTGTGTTGTTTGACTATGATGTTGCCAACCACGTCACGATACTCCCCACCGGGCCCCCCGATGACACGTGGAAATCTGGGGTGTGACACCCGGGCGTCACCGGTCGTCTCCGAAACGGTTGCAGCCACCATCTCTTTTGCAGATATGAGATAGAATGCAGATCAGAGGGGTTTGGAGGATATGAGAGATGGGTTGCAGATCGGAGAGGCGCCGGAGAAACGAGGGGGACGCCGTAGAAACGAGAGGGTAGCCGGAGGGGGTGTGGTGTTTGGGGTCGCCGGTGTGGGGTTGTGGTGGCGGATTCCCCACTCCCCACCGTCGGCTATTATTGTCTTTCCGAAAAAAAAAAACAATATGCATCAAGCATAGGCAAGTGGGCTATTATTGTTCTTTTCGAAACATATCAATGGAGGAAACATATTATAATTGCCATCTGTGGAGAAGATGGGTTTAAAATGAGATGAGAGAGATAAGTTGAAAGAAATAAAAAGGGGATCTGACATGTTATAATAAATGTGGAGAGAGAGAGGATAGATTTGACATATGGGGTAAATGACTGATATACCCTTATTGTTGGCAAAATCTGATTGGTTGAGACAGGTTCTCATGGTTCTTACAACTGGAGGTGGTTCTCATTCTAGAGGACCCCTATATATATATATATATATGTATATATAAAAGTCGCAATGTTCGCCATTTTTAATTAAATCTGTTGTATCGTTATACCTAAATGTTTGTACTAAATATTAGCCTGTGATAATTAATACCTGATAGATATTCAGATGAACAACGAAGTAAATCAGGAAAACCAGAATTTAATGCTTTAGTATAAGCTAATTAATTGTATAGATAAATTGTGATGGATGTTGGTATATCATGAGGATGATAACTAGAAAAGTGCAAATATGATAAATAAGCAATAACAATTGGCCACTGTTATATCTTGTTTGTTTATATTACTCGATTCTAGAATATGATCCGTCATGGGAATACTAATTTCCTTATTCCTTGATGAAAGCCCGAATAAAAGGTTTATTTTTATCATGATTTAATAAAGATCTATTTATCTGAAATACCAGTTACCTCACCGGCAAGACCGGGTATGGTATAGCAGACTCTCCTGCTTGTCCAGGTAAGATATGGGTTACCTCTCCGGCAAGAACCGGGTAAGATGGGGTATATACAAGTGACATAATTCCCTAAAATAATATCATGACCAGATGTCTGACTTGTTTTTGGAAATATGAATCTGTTAAATACATTGACCTTATAAATAGTATGTATATTACAGTATGTGAAATATTAGATTATATAGATACGTATATCTATAAGGAAATCCAAAAAAAAAAAAAAAACCCGTAAGGATTGACAAATTAGAATCAAGCACGAGCATGTGTGTCAACGATAATTCTAGATTTCTTTGTTAGGAATCTCTTGTATCCATCTATAATTCCGATATCGAAAACTATTTCATTTGAACATCCATCTCATAACTCGTGCGACAAGATGAACAATGTGAACCCTTGATGATTGGGAGGCCATCGAAAGTATAAGAATTCCCTTTGCGTTACCTTAGATTATTAACACAGTAGGAAACCTGTAACTAAAGGTTGTGCTAGGTACCAAACATCTCAAAACCTACGCTAATAAGAGTAATCCTACTTTCCTTAAGAACTCTTGCGAAGATAGGAATAACCACGAATAGATGCACTTACAAAGACTCTCTTCACCTATAATCCTACTCAGAATACCAGTAATAAAGAAGCTGTTACAAAATATATGAGCTGCAAAGGACTCCAAACCATTAGTATATATGTTAAGAAAAACGAAGTAATGTATGCTTCAAAATTTCGACATTTAGATAGTGAAACCTGATCTTCGAAACACAGGATCAAGACATATGCCATGAAATGGAAAGAATAAAAAGAACTGACAGAAAGGAAATCATGTCTGCTTCATAAAAAGGAATAACATGGAAACAATGATTCCAGAGGTGATTGCTGACTTAGGTTTAGATTTGCAAGCCAATCGGAGAAGTGACCACAAGGAGACAAGACAGATGTTTTCCAGAGGATCTATTTGGACTATCACCCGATCGTGAGGAAAAACTCAGAATTCGTCTGAGACTAGAAATAACACCGCTTGTTATATCACAAAGTTAAGACTAAGGGAGTAGTTGATGCTTTAAGTCATAAGTTTCACGAGAAGCCGAAACAAGTATGTGCTCTTAGATTAAAGTACGAATAGATTTAAATAAAACAATTAAATAGTACCCAAGAACACAACAACCAAAAATGATGCTGAAGGATTACGAAGGAATAGAATTTAGAGATTTCATAAGAAAAGAATTTGGATACTAATCAAGGAAACCTATGAGAAGGAACTCATAAAACTAAGTATTTGTTGCATAGTGTAAGTGATATGAGGTATCAAGAGTTTTATAAGAAATTCTGATAAATAGCAAGTTATGCCTTTAAGTATTTAATCCGTTAGCAAATTAAAGCTGAACGTTAGAAACCTTTAGGTTGACTTCAATGATTAGAAGTGTCAGTATGGAAAGGGGATTGATACCAAATTACCCAACATAAGAAAATGTAACGACACAATCAGGGAGATTGTGGATCGATTAACCAAGTCTGCTCAATCCCTACCAATAAAGGAAACCCTTTAGTATAAGACACCTAGTTAAGTTATATGAGGACGAAATAGTCTCATTACATAGAATCCCGTTATCTATTACATATAATCAAGATAGTCACATTACTTCTCATTTATGGGGAAATTTTAACCCGACTTATTTTTAGTAGTATGAAGGAACACTACAAACATAGAAACACATGCTAAATGCTAAATGCATATGCGATAAATAGGAGTATCATTTATCACTCATAAGATTCTCCAATAATCGGTCTACAAATACTAGTGTTAACCGTTTAAAACACTTTATGGATGATAGTATCATCCAGTATGTTAGACATACATATGAGAAAAGCAACTATTAGGCCATGAGATCGGTAAACCATTGAAATTTAAATCAGAGAAAGGATATCACTAAAAGTTTCTCCGTATTTGGAAAGGAAAGTTAAGTCCGAGGAATGTCAAACCATTAAAGTAACTAAGCAAAGTGGACCAGTAGCTTATCAGCCAAATTGGCAAGTATACATGATGCATTTCATGAAATGCTTAGAAATCTTTAGTTATACCTCCTCAAAATATAGAAGTAAAATGCAAGATCGTATCAGTCAATTATGAGAAATCAAAAAACATGCAAGATTAGTTATGGTCAGGGTAAAGTAGGACTTGAAGCGTGGACAAGAATATACTTGGGCAACGAAAATAAGACAGAAGTATCCCTACTTGTTCCAGTAAATCTCGAGGACGAGATTTTTATAAGGTGGGGAGGATGTAACAACTCTCATCAAAATTTATTGTTTCTTATTTTAATTTGCCCAAAAGGAAACCCTAATTGAGACCCCCAAGTGATACTGCATGACCCCTAAAATTTTCAGAACAGTTGAAATCAGGATCAGGGCCCCTAAAACTCAGGGGGGGGGGGGGTATTTCCTAATTGTTCTTATCCTCACAGTTCATTGTCTAAATCGAATTTTATCGAACCGTCGACTCACCCAGGGTACAAACAGACGTGGCTACCCTATGCTAGAGGGGGTTCCCTCGCGCCACGCGCCAGGTCCTCGCGCCACGCGAGGGAGCCGTTTTTCCAGTATAAATGCAGGGGTTTGGCACTTGAATTTTGGCGTTGGTTCGACGTAAAAACTCATTTTGTACACTGAGATATTGTCTGTTTACTCCAAAAACACACACAAACACGGAATTCTGCCGCGATAACAGGGTAATAACTCGATCACTGCTACGATTTAATGTCCGATCGATAAAAACCAATCCGATGGATGTTTAAGTGCTGCCCGTATTTGGGCTATACTTGTCATTCGTCGTGAAGGTTTTGATCTCGTGAGTTGTCGTAAAAGTTATATTAAGTTACTGACCTAGTTTTCGTGTGCGTTGTTATTTGAATTAGGTTAACCAGGCTAAAATCAGTAGGCTAAACGTTGTCCGTCTAAATCTGCAAAGTGAGTCATTCTCTTTTATCAAATTGTTTTCTTAAAACTCTACTTGTTTTCAAAGTTATAATTACAGGGATTAAGTCTTTGTAATCTTTAATTACTGCCGGTATGTGGGGTTTTGTATACATTACTTGATACCCGTCACCATTGGACAACGAGTTAGCCAATGGGTGATCTGACCATAGTCACAGATACAGTCTAGTGACAAATACTGATTTGGGGTAATTGGTTGATAGAAACATTGTAACCACCCTTAATACTATAAGTTATAACAAAGTTGTAATTGCAGTGATTAAGTCTTTGCCAATCTTGAAAAAGCAAATGTAAAAACTCTTAATGCTGTGAATTATGACAAATATGTTTTTGTACAAAAATGAATGAACTCACCAGTATTTCCTGCTGACCAAATCTTTTTAAAACGCGTTTCAGGTAATTACAGTAGATTGGAATAAGAGTGATGATACGACACCGAAAGGCTTAAAAGAAGTGGCTTATTTTATCAATTAAATTAGATTAAGAAAACATGGTTTCATATATTCGGGTTTATCCCATATAAAAGCTACCTTTGTAAAATATGGGTTTTATCCCATCTATTTAATAAATAAAATTAGGTGTTTTCTAAACTCTGATATTTTTCCTAACTCACGGTCCTGATGAACATCTCCGCTGCAATACTTTTCAAAATAACCACCGGTACCACTTGGCTGTTCGCGGCGCCCGATTCCGTCCAGGGGGGTCGGGGGTCGTGACAGGCTATACGAAGCTGGATAGAAGGGTAAAAAGGTCATTTTCTGACCTTTATATACACTGCGTATGGGGCTCTACGAAGCGTATATAAAGGTCATGAGAATGACCTTTATACCCATATGTTGAGGTTACACGAAGCATGGATAGAAGGGTATAAAGGTCATTCGCTTGACCTTTATATACGCTTCGTAGAGCCCCATACGCAACGTATATAAAGGTCAGAAAATGACATTTTTACCCTTCTATCCAGCTGCGTATATCTCCAACAGAAGGGCAAAAAAGTAATTTAACATATTTATATTTTGAAACTTTGATTTGGGGGGAAAATTATCCGCCTTTTACATACGCTGCGTATGGATCAATACGGTGCGTATTTGGTTTGTCATTTTACCTTTTTACCGTTGTGCTAAGGCTATACGAAGCCAAACACCGGGGCTGTTTTGTCATTTGCTTCTCATACGCTGCATAGGGATCCCTACGCAACGTATACAAAGCTCCATTTTTTTTGTGTTTTCCTTTGTTTATTTATAGAAAACAATATTATTTGGTAAATAATACAAATATAATTTAGAAAAGTTAAAAATAATACAAATATTATGAATTATAAAAATTAAAAATGATATAAACTTTATAAATTAAAAAATTTCTACAGTTTACAAAAATACAAGTTTCCGCTTAATCTTCGATAACATTTAAACTCGGTTCTCTGTCTTTGTCTGAGTCTGATTTAGGATTGGTTAACTCGTAGTAGTGCTGTAACCGCGGTCTATACATTTCTTCCCACCATTTCGCAGCTATTGATCGATGTGTCGACCACAATTGGGTCAGTGTAGGCATGGGGTAGTCTCCTTCCAACTTAGCATGTATGAAGTGTCCCCCGTAAACATGTATGAGCGTTATCGCTTGAGGTCGTGGATCTAGTGGGGCATCCGTTAATGGGAAGATGGTAGAGCTCCCTTCGATGCTTAGCACGTGGAGGACAATATTATACCTTTGCGCTACGAGAAGCCCTACGTGGGGCATTTCCATTCAGTGACTTCGATCGCACCCTTTCACTGAATGCCATTCGATGCTGTTACGTATTCGTTTAAAGTCTCCTTCGTCATATCTTTCGAATACATGCTTCCATAGCGGCTCGTTATGGTCAATCTCCAGTAGTAAATCACTTCGAATACGGGGCCATACGTATTCCGAAAAACCTAACCCGACAGCCACATACCTGTACCCACAATGACCGTCTGGGGTCACATCTTGTATACGCGATATATAAGAGGGAAACTCTGATGTAATTTGATCCTTAAACCTCATAATGCTTAACAAGTGCTCGTCCCCCTTCATTAATGGAAAACCATGATCATCCCGCGTCTCCATCTTTTTAGAACTCATTGAACTGTTTCGTTGCAGTTTAGGTTTTTCAGACTTTACAACCGAACCAGTTCCACGAGAGCCCTCTGACGGTACGTATGAGCTGTGTCCGGGTAAATCATTCCTATGTTTTGGGGAAGCGATATATACGTTGCTGTCCTCTCCATAGGAGTTGTATCTCGCAGCTTCGTCTAACCTCGAAGCTTCATCTAGCCTTTCTTGTACTTTCTTTGATGTAGGCCGACCGCGAGTATTTTGCTGGACGATCGGTGGTTTATTGGTTGACGATTTCGGGTTGAAGACCGATTTTATCTTTGAAAGCAAACTCTTTTGCTGAACGGGGACTGCACCTCTAAATGTTGCCGCACATTATTGAGCTCTGCCACAACATCGACTTTCTCATCTACCAGTTAGAGGGAGCAAGTCAAGCTTACGCCAGAATACATCTACGTCGTCGAGTTGTATCATACGCCCTGCACAGTTAAGTTAATACGGTGTGAGAAATAGCTAAATCGTACTAAATAACAAAATGTTTGTATTTTTAATATTTTTTACCTGTACGTTTGTAGTTTTCCAGCCTACAAGCACACGACAATCCACAGCTAAGCCACATATGGCAACCATAAGATGCGTTAAGTTTCCGCAACACCTCCAGCTTCCTCAGTAGCTCTTTTGCCAGCAAATCAAGTGCTGTATGGGAAACCCTTCCACGTAGGTTGTCCAACAGTGGGTGTCTGTGGTGGTTCATCATTTTTCGATGCTCTCGGTGAAACTTTTTTGTATTTCATCGTATGGAGTTTCAACTATATCAATGACGCATCTTGATATTCGCTCCAATGAACTCCCGCGCATAACATATCTTTTTAAATTTGCGTGCTGGATCTCAACTCTGTTGGTGGTGCGCTGACCAAAGTTGCGACACTTATTGGTCCACGCAAAAACGAACATTTCTTTATAGTCTTTCAACCAGTTTTCGTAGACGTAATCAAAGACTCCTGCAAAAATAAAATAATGAAATGTAAAAACGTGTGTAAAATATAATAGATTGGGTGAGTCGTTTGTTGAAGGAACACTTGCTTTCTCGGTTAGTAACCACGAGTCGGTTATACAGTTTCTCCAAGTTGTACTTGTACATGGGCACTGAA